>CAIGRL010071818.1:0-11010 GCA_903798325.1 Fraxinus xanthoxyloides | reverse complement strand
GTTGAAGATTGTTCAAGAATTGCACAATAAGAGCCATGTGGGTCATGGCAGAACATTGCAGCTTGTTGCTGTTTCTTACTTTTGGCCATCATTGCTCAAGGATGTCGGTAAGTTTGTGGAGCGTTGTCGGACTTGTCATCTTGCATGGACTACCTACACCTATTGTGTCTGATTGGGATACTTACTTCCTCAATCACTTCTAGCGTAGTTTATGGAGTTCGGTCAATACACAGTTGGACTTCAATAGTGCGTATCACCCTCAGACAGATGGACAAACAGAGGTTGTTAACCGTTCCTTCGGTGATTTACTACGTTGCTTGGTTGGTGATCATATCAAGTTTTAAGATCAGAAGTTATGTCAGGCAGAATTTGCTTATAATCATGCTGTCAACCAGAGTACAGGTTTTAGTCCATTTCAGGTGGTGTATGGTCTTGTTCCTCGTAGTCCTCTTGACTTGTCCCAGTTTCTAGTACTGTTAAAATACATGGCAAGGCCGAAGACTTCATTCAGCAATTGCAGTAAGTTCACTTACAGACTCATGATCAGTTGTAGGCTGCTGTTACTATATATAAGCATGATGCGGATCTTAAGGGCCGGCATGTTGAATTTGAGGTATGTGACTTTGTTTGAGCGGTGTTATCTAAGGATAGTATTCCTGCTCATGAATACAACAAGCTTACTACCAGAAAGGTTGGTCCATTGGAGATCATTGAGAAGATTAATCAAAATGNAGAATTTGCTCATAATCATGCTGCCAACGGTAGTACAGGTTTTAGTCCATTTCAGGTGGTGTATGGTCTTGTTTCTCGTAGTCCTCTTGACTTGTCCCAGTTTCTAGTACTGTTAAAATACATGGCAAGGCCGAAGACTTCATTCAGCAATTGCAGTAAGTTCACTTACAGACTCATGATCAGTTGTAGGCTGCTGTTACTATATATAAGCATGATGCGGATCTTAAGGGCCGGCATGTTGAATTTGAGGTATGTGACTTTGTTTGAGCGGTGTTATCTAAGGATAGTATTCCTGCTCATGAATACAACAAGCTTACTACCAGAAAGGTTGGTCCATTGGAGATCATTGAGAAGATTAATCAAAATGCTTATCGTTTGAAGCTGTCGTTATGCTTGATTAGTTTGATGATCTTCAGTTAGCAGTATTGATGAATTTCTTGGTGTCATTTCTATTGAGAAAATTTTAATGCATACTATTAGCTTTAGATTCACTATGTAAACATGAAGTTTATGGAAATCGGTTGTGCTTGATTAGTTTGAGAATCTTCAGTTATTGTGTCATTGTTGTTGAGTAAATTTTACTGCATGCTGTTAGCTTTAGATTCACTACGTACTGCTATGCGTGATTTTTTTTTTTTTTGCATGATTTTCTGACCATAAGGTGGAAGAATATTTGAGTAAGGATGAGTTGTGTGTTGAATGGTGAGAACTGACTAAGGGAGAATAGTTCATGTGCATGATTTGATCAACAGTTAACACACTCACAAACATTGACATTAAAAATTCAAAATTAGTTTTTGAAATTAAACAAAGTCAAAGGGAGAGATTGTTAGCAAAATATGTGCCATATTTTTACATATTAATTTATTGGCTTACTTCATGTATATATTGATTTTTAAATGTCAAGAAAACCACCAAAAATGTGAAATGGGATGCAGGTTCTAAGAGGCATCAGTTGTAACTGACTGGATGGTAAGAATTAATTCTAATCTTACCGTCTGCTTCACATACAAAAAGGAAGAAAACGAGAAATAATACAGCTTTGAAAAACTTCTACACACATCCACGACCACGACCTACTGTGCAAAGTTCTGTCATTCATGCAAGGACAAATGGACTCTATACTTCATTGATTATATTCAAGGTCAACCGTCTTCTTCAACAAATTTGGAGAAAACGAACAACGTGCGTTAATGTACAATCATATTCATTGATCAAACTATTTGACGGGAGTTAAGAATGGAGATTCTTAATCCAAATGGTGGTTGCAATCGAGTACAATAGTGAAGTGGTGGTAAAGTCAAAACTGGGAGGTTTGATTCCATTTGACAACAAGTCAAAAGAAGAAGACACAAGGGAGTTGTTTTTAGATTTCTTTTGATTGTTTTTTGTTAATTTTAGGAAGTTACAAAAATAAGACTATTGTATTTTTATCGTTTGATTTAATGTATTATTTGACCCATGGTCTAGGGCCCATGAATGTGTCCCTTTAGGATTTAACACGTTACATCTAATGTTCAAGTTTTAATCCATTAGCTAATTTACACAATTAATTAAAATCGTTAGAATAAAGATTCAATATGTACGTTGCAGTCAGAATTGCTTAAAACTGGCCATAGGATATTATGACTTCCTTTTTAGTTTCCTAGATCTTAGAATTTACAAATTGTACTGTAGTGTATAATGGTTCAATGATGTAAATTGAATACCTATTATCATTGATTCAAAATTCACTAGTAAAATTATTTTACTATGGCCAATGCAGGTATGTGTTAGAAATCCTCCAAGTAAATTGTGAATTGGAAGATGACATAGCTTCAGATAAGTCAGATTGAAGCATGTCGCTTCATATATTTACGAGAGGATTTCTTATTTGGTGTCTCTTTGTGTCTATTAACTGAATTAATTGTAACAGCTAACATATTTAATAAGATACATAGTCTGTCATAATGGTAAGTCTAGACATACATTATAGAAGCAATACCATAAAGAAATTGATCTCAAATAGTGCAAACTCATTGATCCACTAAGAAAGATTTGTCAAGAGATCAAGTATACTGCATATCAAGAAAAATGTGTAGGGATGGCAACAAACCGTTCAATTCGATACCCGTGGTGCCTCACCCCGAATGGGGCGGGGATTACCCGCCTAACCTGGTAAACGGGATGGGCGATGGTTATTAACTCGAAGTGGGTACGGGGCGGGTATGGAAAATATAGTCTCCGCCCCACTACTCACCCCGTTTAAAGTTAATTTCAAATTTAAACTTTTTATCAAACAAAAATAATAAATTTATTATCAATTTTAAAGAGAACATAAGTTGTTTTTAACAAATTAGTAAAAAAGTAATAATATTTACTAACTAAATACATAAAAAAATAAAAACAAAAAATAAATAAAATAAAAAATAAATGGGGCGATAAATGGGGTAGGGGAATTGCCCCGCCCCACCCCGTCCCACTTTAATCGGCTATGAGGATGGGGTAAGGTAACACCCGACAGGATGAGGGTGGGAATGAGCGACCCATCCCATACCCGCCTCGTTCCCATCCCTAAAAATGTGCTAAATAGCCCACTATGTAAGTATTTGTAGTAGTAATTCAACCCTGTTAACTAGAGATCCCAAAATCTTGGTTCAATAACACAACTAAATTATGAATATTTAATAAGCACTTGAGAGTTAAGTCCTACACATTTCAATAATAAGAAAAGTGTTATGTACAAAATATTTTAGGTTAAGTTTATCTTTTAATGAATCTTATAGCTTGGACAAATCAAGTAGAGTATTGACGGGTACTCTTAGCCCTTGTTTGGTTTCGATTAAAATCTAATTAAAATCTCAAGTTAAAGTCAACAATTAATTTTAACCACACATTTCATAGAACTCACAACTTCTCAACCACACATTTCATCAACTTTTATCAAAATCTACTAAAAATTCGATTTTAATCTTTACCAAACAGGACCTTAATGAGAGAGCATCTATGTAAATGTGAAGTAGGGTTACTTCTATGAGAATATTTCAAGGCAAGAGTTGTTCAAGGCCAAAAACACAATTGAACGAACTTGAAAGTGTCGGGAATGTTATTGTAGGGGTACTATTGTCTTTTTCTACACTGATGACTGATAGTTCAAAATATTACGTTCACTGATTAGTCAAGTAAATCCGATATTATTTCACGACGGAATGTTCAATCTCATAAGCTACGTATCCCGGTGTGATATATTTCTGCTTGAACTCTCTTTAGCGTTGCATATCATATCAATTTTCATTTGTGGAGGATTTTTAAAAATTGTATAAAAAATGGTTTTGACCAATTTTTAAATGATTATGTAAGCAAAAATCATTAGTAGCTGAATGGGAAAATAAAGCCAAATTTACGTGAAATTGTTGAAAAGTTATTATGGAATATTCTAGAACCTATTTGGATGAATAGTTGCGTCTTTTTGAAATAATATTTTTCAAAAATCTCGTCTTTTATTATAGAATGTGCCCTTTTAAACACAAATTTTCAAGCAAGACTCAAATGTCATAAAATCGTCAGTACTTGTTTGGAGCATTATCCTCTAAAGGAAAAAAGTCAAACTCTTGATATAACCAAATTAATATTCGTTAGTACATTTAACGTTTCTACTTTACATTTTTAATTTCGGTAACCTGAGATTTTTTCTTTTATGCATGTAAAATGTTGATTATTGGAATATAATTTAGGCATGTTGATCCCCATAACAGAACATGCACTTGTTGATTCCAAGGACTGCAAGATATGATAAGTTGAAAGAGTATGTTATATACTTAATTATCCTGTTAAAGTTCCATAAACGTATTACCTAATTATTCAATAATGTTCTCTGTCTCCCCACTTCTCAATCATATCCGAGAAAGTCACACACACACACACACACACACACACACCTTGCGAGATATGATAAGTTGAAAGAGTATGTGTGTGTGTGCTCATTTACATCAACGTGTTCGTCCCCGAATTCTTATGGAAATTATTAAAATATTTTTTAAACCTAACTTGGAGGCAATCATATCTAAGTTGGATAACCCATATTCTAATTCTCAGATCATGTGCGTCTATGGATCTTGATGGGTTGGCAACGAGGATACCCATGGTGGTTTATTGAAAATTGATGAACTTACAATATTACTATCAATCACGTGATTAACCATAGAATACTAATTACTCGTTTGGGAATAATTTATAAACGATTTAACTTATAAATAGATATAAATGAATGATGAATAAATATACGGTAGTTGTGAATTCATCAGAATGTGTGGTTGAAAATTCATCGTTTAAAATTAATTTATAAATTTTGCCATGAGAAATAGTATATATCTTGGGGTTTTCCAAGCAACAGAAAGACGTAGTTGGGGATGATTAAAAAAATTTGTTAAACCCGACACTCACACGACCTCAAACGAGATGGAAACGGGGCAGGGGCGAGTATGGGAAACATGGTTCCCACCCCCTTTTAAAATTTATTTCAATGTTAAGTTTTTCTTTATATAAGAAAAGAATTATCATCATTTCTAAATATAACATGGATTGTTCTTAGCAAAATGGGGAAAAAAATATTTATCAACTAAAGGCATAAAAAAACAAATAAAAAATAAATGGGGCGATAAATGGGACAAGGAAACCATCCCGCCTTAACCGAGTATAGGGCGAGGAAGATGTCAAAAATACCATACGTTATGGGGGATGGGAAATGGTCTACCAGTATCGTTGTCATCCCTATATGTAGTGAAGTTAGACGAGAGCTTAATCAAGTCATACATTTAAAAGTCAGTCACGACACAAGCTTGGCTAACAATTGAGTTGACATTGTCCTATGAGCCATTTTGGCGGATGCACACTCAATGGAAGTGGTTACACACTCGAGTAGGGCACGATCAACCCATAGCATAAGTGACTTAGTCTCTATATTCAAACTATTATATTATCCCAAAGCAGCTTTGGGAGGGAATTTTTCCTCTGACCCCTCATGGCTTTATATTGCGTCTTTCATTTTTCGAATCTAAGACATTTGTCTTGTGATAGATTTAAGTTAATCCTGATATCAATTGAACAATTAATAATTTATTTCTTTGCAATTTTTTCTCAATTTCATATGTTAAAATTCCGCCATGATCTCTTCCTTAGTTGGGGAAAAAATCCGCAAGAATGGAGTTATTTGAGGAATGTATTGAGATTACACAATGTGCGGTTGGTAAACAATGATCGTTTTTTAAAACAGGTATGGAATGTATCATACGTACTATTCGTTTAGGAAGAGTTTGGAGCGCACACCGTAGAAAGTACATTTTATTGTAGTGAATGATCGTTTTTTAAAACAGGTATGGAATGTATCATATGTACTATTCGTTTAGGAAGAGTTTGAACTCATCTTACCTAATACACCTTTCTATCACGTCTCTCGAGATTTGAATCCAAAATCTCTGCCTTTTAAAAGACTCAAGTCCCAGATCATACGTACGTATGATATAACGTTTTAAACACAGTGGCTTGAATTGTTACACGGTCCCAAATACATGAGATGTAAGATGTGTCTAATTATTGGAGAGTACAAAACATGGTTTAATTCGACCGAAATCTAAAGGATGTGAGTAATGTGACAACCACCTGACTAACTTGGCCTCAGAAACTTAGGAATTGTTCTCTTTGTATTTCAATTTTATATTTTTAGCTTTGAATTCATTTTGGGTTCTGTGTTTTGAGTGTACATTTTGAGATTGTTGAAAATGTATTCATTTTGTCATTTTGAAAAATTATTTTGAAAACACCCAAAATTTGTTTTAAAAATTTTGATTTGATTATAATTGAAAATACTCAAAACGACAAATTTGTCGTTTTGAGTTTTCTTTGCAAATTTTTAACTTATTTTTAAAAACGTGTTTTCAAAAATAGGAAAGAGAACGCGTTTTCACTGTTTTAGAAAATCGAAAATAGAAAACGACTTGAAATGATCGAACTTACCAAAAATAACTTGACAGTTGTAATTTGTAGCCTATAAATCTACATAGATAGAAATGATCCAACTCGTCAAAGAACAAGAAAATGCCAAATCAGCTGAAACCAAATAATCACAATTTGGAAATAGATTAATNATTGTTGACAATGTGTTCTTTTTGACATTTTGAAAAATTGTTTTGAAAATATCCAAAACGCGTTTTGAAAATTTGGGTTTGATTATAACTGAAAGCACCCAAATGACAAATTTGGCGTTTTGAATTTTCTTTGTTAATTTTTAACTTGTTTTCGAAAACGAGATTTCAAAAATAGGAAAGAGAACGCGTTTTCACTGTTTTAGAAAATCGAAAATAGAAAACGACTTGAAATGATCGAACTTACCAAAAATAACTTGACAGTTGTAATTTGTAGCCTATAAATCTACATAGATAGAAATGATCCAACTCGTCAAAGAACAAGAAAATGCCAAATCAGCTGAAACCAAATAATCACAATTTGGAAATAGATTAATTTTTGTCCAATCCAAGACAAACATAATAAAAGATTGAACCAATAAAGTTTAACATGAAAACATGGAAAAACACAAACAAAGCAAAAAGAAGAAGAAGAATTAATAATAGAAATACAATAATCCTAAGATGTTTTATGTTCATCTTGTTCAGATGAAGCTGGAGCTGTCCAATACAATTTCACTGCAAACAAAAGTTTTTCCCTTTGTAGTGGTCCATCTTCATGATCTACAAACTCACTTTCCCAATTCAATCCATCTGCAATCCTCTTGACTTTCACCAAAATATCTACATCGTCTCGGATAATCAAACTTCCTTCTGGTCGTAAAATCCGATCCATTTCTAACATAATATCTTCCATTTCACATCTGCAACACAAACGTGCACGAAAAATAAATGTTACATAGAGATTTAATCACAGTCGAATTTCCAAATATATACATTTTTCTTGCAAAGAATCAATCCTCTTAAGACATGTTCAGTATCTTGGACTCGCTTCAATCTCGTATTGTCTAAACCAAGATTAATCCAGAGTCAAGTTACCTATTCTTGTATAGAGTAAACACCGAGTCAGCATGAATAAGGTCATATGTTCTAGGGTAAGTTGACATCGCTTCACACCTACACCAAATACGAACATTGTTGCATTAAAATGACGTCTGATTAATCTTAAAAAAAAATAGTAAATTTTACTTTGAACACAAACATAAAGTCGAACCATGGATCGAGATTTACCAGCTGTGATAAGTTCCAATCAATCATCGTTCATAAATGACACCAAGTGTGTTAACCTTAGCCTCAACAGGTACTATGTTCATAATCCAAACTGGATCTTCAGTCAAAATAGCCGCAAATCCACCAAGGTACGCATTCATGTCAAGTATATTGCGATACCTTCCCACTTGTCCAATTTGGTTATTAATGGTCTTGTAATACGATATTCTTCCTCTCCATAGATGCGAGTTTTGCTGAAAAGTTTCCAGAGTGACACCATTTATCGTCCCCTTAGTAATCCGAGGAGGTACTACATTTAATCTCTTAGGCCATTTTTCCAATTCCCCACCAGCAACTTCTTCATTGTTGGAAACTTCAGGCAAGGGAGTTAAACAAGTTTCTAAATCTGTATACCTGTACAAAGTTCAAAAATTATCAAAGGCAAGACATACAACTTTGAAACCACCTAGGGTGGTCCAAATGGAACCAGATAAAAGGTCTTTAAGTTAAAGTTTCACTGCCTCCTTTTCGACTATGGACCTGTCAAGATTTTAATCGGAAAATAAGTTCTGTCAGCAAGGGACAATCTGGAGTCTAAATTTAATTAAAGCTTAGCATTTGAGACAAGGTAGCGCAACAAATACATATACATTTATGAAATTAAAATTCAACTATCAAATAATACATATTCACATTAATGTGCATATGAGTACATGGAATAAGTCACAAGAGGTCACCAAATTAATCCATTTTTTTTCTTCTTTAAATCCGGACGACATTTCACAAGAAGTTCAATGACAACTAGCTACAAACGCATGTAGGATTCTAGTATGAGGAGTCAAGGAACACAAACCAAGCTTTATCTGGATCCTGGACAGTGCAGAATGAAGGATTTTTTACTGTCTTGTGGAACTTTTTGCAGTGCAAATGATTGGTTGGTTTCTGCCATATAGCTATATCACCCTTCTCAACCAGTTTTTTCCAGCACATGCCTTTTGTTATATTCTCTATTTGCATTTGTTCTGCATTCAAATCCTCCGCCGTTCTCTGCCACCCTTTCCAGTGGTTCTTCCAGTTGATTGGTGGACCGGAGAGAATCCAGTGGCCACCGGGCTTTAACACTCTATCAACTTCCATCAAGTAGGTGCCATCTGTTTAACAAAACATCAAGAAACAACTATTTTAGGAACTAAGTAAATTTTAAAGTTTAGATGCGACAAATGCCATAATATATGCCCTGTCAAACTCATGTTTTGGGCTTCCTTGTCAGGTTTGGTACAACCATACTTTTTTCTGGGGAGCCACATCTGGCTTCGCCACTTTAAACGTCTAGGTGTCATTCAAATGACAAAGCCACTACAGAAGTCAAAAGCAGAGCAAGAATAATGATGCAATTCTGTATAGATGAAATTAGTATATTGACCCCATGGAATGAGGCAACGAGAACAGTGGGCCATATCAAACGCTCTAGATGGATACGGGAGCCTCTTGGATGCAATAACACCAATCAAAGCAGGAACTCCTCGTTCTAAAGCAAATTGTACCTGTGCTTCATGTGTGTCTCTTGGTGCAAATGACATTGCAACAATATTTCTTGACAAAAGATAAGCTCCCCAACTCGCAACCTGTACAATATTTCAATTCCTAACAACTTATTTTTTATAGAATTATGATAAAACATATTTCTAAGTATAAATTCTCATTTCATATCATTAAAGACATGGAACAAAACCTCGTACCTCACCCGTCTAGGTGGCAATGGCCTCCCAGCCATCTAGACTGGTGAAGATCACCTTTAAAACTAACTAAAAGTACTCTACAAGATTGAAGAAAAAGAAAATCCCTCAGTGAAAATAGTAAACATACTTCAAATGCAACCAAATAAAGAAAATAAGGCTTACCCCACAACCAGTATCAATGGCGGTTCTGATGGAGCCATCGTTGAGATTGATCAACTTGCCCATATCGTCAATATATGCACCGGCACCATTAGGGAACATGGTGCCCCCACCGGGGAATCTGAAACGGTCACCTTCATATCTAATCCAATTTTGTACAGCCTTCTCCACAGTCAATTCCTTGTGTGGTACATTGGCGTACCACACCAGACCACGGCTGAGCGGCCATTTGAATGGATTCCTGTAGCCGTGGGGCGCCGGTACACGGCACTTGAGAAGTTCGTCCTTCTCTGGGCAGTGTCTTTCTCTATATATCAACCTGTCCCTGTCGAATTTCAATGACCTGTTGGTGTCCTCGCAAGGGGTGTACTCGCTGTATTTTATATCACATGGCGGGTACTTCTTGATAGTTTCTTCAGGGACTGTGGTGGCGGCGGCGCTTTCATCGGCCGAGTGGTGGGTGGCGAAGTCTAGTTCTGAGCTGGTGGTGGAGGTGGATGATGATGATGGTGATGAGTGGGCTTTTATAGTGATATTTGTAGGAGGAAAGCAAGGGATGGTTGCACGGACAATGGAGGTGGTGGCACCGCTGTGCTGCCAAGCGCCAAAAAGATAGGAGAATTAACATAGTATGGTTACAACCGCCAATGAATATAGGCGGGGCTTTTTCCAGTAAGAGGTGGTGGCGGCCGCCGGTGGTTTAGACAGCGGCGTGTTACTATGGTGGATTTGGACCCGCCATTGTTTGAAAGATTCCTCTAGAAAACGTGAGTATTTATAGAAATGTTAATCTTGGTAGATGGACTTTGGGTGAGAGAGGATAGGGGGAGAAATTCTTTGGTGGCACTGTTGGACATGAAAATGCAATTCCATAGGATTCATTTTAATTAAAATAATTACGATCACTTAAGTTACTGCTCTAACTGTACTAATTTTCAATTCTATCATCCCGCAGACTTAGGCCCTGTTTGATTGGATAGTTTTTCCACAAATGTGCCGTTTGATAACAAAAAATTTCTAAGGAAAAAATTTTCTCACCCACGCGCCCATTTGCGTTATATGAATTCTATTTTCTGGCCGTCCTTTTTTTTTTTGGGCAATGAAAACAAATTTCATAATCAATTGCAAAAAAAAAAAAAATATCACTTTAGTAGACAATTTTCATGTAAAAT
>CAIGRL010071797.1:0-23834 GCA_903798325.1 Fraxinus xanthoxyloides | reverse complement strand
CAAAATCTAACCACCAAGTGTTTCTAGGTACTGAAACTAAATTAGTCTCAAAACAAGCTAAAGTAAGATTCGTATCTTCCTTTGCACGTCATGCATGATATTTGGTACATTCCTTCTTCACATGTTCAATCTTGTTGCAAAAGAAACAGGTCCCTTTGTCTTCTTGCTGTTTCTTTTGTGTTGAACCCTTAAAAGTAGTTTCATATTCCTTCTTTCTTTTCTTTACCTTATCCTTAAAAGTGCTTGCCAAGTGAGCTCTTTCATATCATTCTTGCTTCAACATTTCTTCCTTTTGCACACAATATGAAATGAGCTCATTTAAAGACCATTTCTCCTTATGGAACTAATAACTGACCTTAAATTGACTGAATTATGAAGGAAGAGAGATCATTACCAAATGTATGAGCAAATCATCAAAAAGTTCGAGCTTTAGTCTCTTAAGTTTAGAAGCAATGTGAGACATATCCATAATATACTCCTTTTATATTTCTCTCGCTATTGAAATAAAACTTTGTAAAAGCTTGCTTGTTTCAGTCTTATCATTTTTTGCAAAACGTTTATCAATTTCGGCAAGAAAATCCTTGTCATTAGTTACTTCTTCAGACATTGTGCCTCTAAAGGCTTTCGAAATGTAGTGCTTAATAATCATTAGACTTATGCGATTTGAGCGATCCCTCTTTCCAAAGTTTTTCTTTTCATCAAACGAACTTCCTTTCGTAAGATGAGTGGATTGCTTAATCTGAAGCGCAAGATCTAGATACCATTTGAAGGAATTGAAAGAATTAAGTTTTCTACTAAAGCTTTTACCAAACTCTATTCATAAACATGTAAATCCTCCATGTTGAATCAATGAGAATATTAAAAGTGGAAGCATACATTGATCCACGTGTCTGATTGCTTGAATTATACGGGTTATGATCTTCCAATTGATACACAATTCCTCTTAGAATTCTACTCTGTTGATGGGGATGCAGAAAGATTAGAAAGCACGTTCAATTGGGAACCATACCCCCAATGATATAAAAAGGGTATTGAGCAGTTATTATCTTTCACTTATTTTAAATTGATAATTGACCCCTCATCAATTTAAAATAATTTTCTAGTCTTTACGCTTTATTCCCATTAAATTTAATACCCACTAGTTCAAGATTTACTTTAATAGATCACTTTATTGACTAAACTTTTAAGATAACATTACACATTTTAATATATATATGTGTGTGTGTGGCCCAACAAATTAGAATTTTCCTACGGAACATTGTTACAAGATGAGCTTTGCTGCATGTAAATGTATCATGTAATCCTTGATGTAACATTTAATGTACAAGTAGAATAATTCTTGTGGGATTTAGCCTGGTATGAACCACTCTAATCGTAAATAGATTAAAATAATATTCTTCAACTGTCAAGAAAAAACGGTGTAGTGTCCGATCAAAACCAGGAAAAATGTCTACTTATTTGTTTTTGTATTATTTTATTTTGGTTCCAAAGTAGGTCAAAACCGATGACGAAATGAAAAGAAAAGAAAAGATCTAAACACAAGACAATTAGATCATCACGAAGATAATCTTAAATTAAGGTTAGATACCGACATGACACGACACGAGATTGAGAGAGTGCATGTTTGTTTTGAAATTTGAATGCAAAAATTAAGTGCATAATACAACGACCACCTAATTAGACTTAACTTGTTCACATTTTGTAGAATACTTATTTAGGTTAGTTTTGTTTATATTACCATTAATTTGAATTATTGGCCATTCATTAAGCTGCATATTATTTTTATTATTGCATTATTTCTACATTGATTTCGTGTCGGCAACATAATATTTACATACTAATCAAGATTGACAAGACATCCGATAACAATTTACATGTGAGTAGTCAAATAATACATGCTTCCTACGTTAATATATTTGCTTAGCGATTATCTCAAGCTTGCATATAAAATCGAGAAATAGAGAGTAGATACTTGTACACAAAATGAAAAACGCGACTTCAACTAAGATAAATATGTGACAAATTGTTACGTCTGTCGTGTGAAAGATACTCTAATAATTCTTTAAATGACAAAGAACAAGCAATAGCGAAATAATGTGTTGAGTTGGTAATGTCCTAGACATGTAAATGGATTGTTTTATACGTCTTAGCAATTGGATCGAGTGTAATTATCTTCTCTTTTATTTCGTCCTATATATTGTACTAAAAACGTGCAAGCCTCGTAGACAACATCAACATCCCAAAATCAAATGAAGTAGTTGTAAGAACAATACGTGAATTTGAGAATCACAAGCGTGCATTTACAGCTTGGCGTGCCCACAAAAAGCAGAAAATAGTACGCTTGACATTTTTATGCCAATTAAGATTAGTCAACTTTTTTTTTTTCTTTAAAGAAGATTTCAGTCGCATGCCATCATTACGATCATCAGCTCAGAATGAATGGTCCTGATTCTGGCATGATCTAGCGGTGTAGTACGGACCATACTGAGCTCTACACCTACACACGCCAATTTTGGTACAAGTGCAGAATGAATGGTACAGACCGACCGGTTCACATTCATTGGTTTGACCGGATTTTGACTCTGTAATTGTGGGAACTAAAATTCACGTCTCAGTTTGTGAGGATGAAGGCTAAAAATGGAAAATGATTCAAGTAACATCCTCTGTCGAGTCACCAGTAATTTAGACCCATTAACCTCAATTTTTACACTTCCCCTAACATTTATAAGATTTTGACACATTCTTACATTACCAAAGTTGCTTTGCTTGTTAAAAAATCCAACTCTAATCCGCTTCGAAAGTTTTATTACTAAATGAGAAACCTTATTTAATTCATTCATTTAAAAACTATATATTCACTTTACTTTTATATATTCATCCCTCTAAATCTATCCTTATTGTAATTTTAAAAATTACTAAATTTATCCCCAAAACTAAGGTTACCTCTCACCATCCAACACTACCCCCAACTCAAGCATGAAACAATGATACCTTATAAAGTAGAACAAAAGTTGGTGCTAGTCCACGAAACCATTGGCAATCCAAAGGTTATGTTCAATACTCGTTATAATTGAATTGGATCCATTCAAAAGTGAGAACTAAAGAATGATAAAGGTGCAAATCAAGAAACTTTCTGGTTCTGAAGAGTTCAGAATAAGTGTTATAACTCTTGGGTCAAACCAAAGAGTCCGATTCAGATTTAATAGTCACGTATACACATATAAGAGGTTTAAAAGAAACTGGAGTTTGATTTGGGATGGATTGTACTCTTAGGTCAAATCAAAGAGTCTGATTCAAAATTAATAATCACGCATACATGTGTGAGAGGTTTGAAAGAACTTGGAGCTTGATTTGGGATGGATTGTTACCCTATGCATTTGTTTCACTAGAAGCAAAGCCAAAAACACTAATAATCTCAACATTTTAAATATAACATACATTTCCCGAAACTGAAAAATACACCTTATGTTAAAAAGAAAAAACAAAAACATTTATCTTTGAAAATTGAATAAAGCATAGTATTATGGATACTGTATTTATTAATCAAATTACAGTTTAAAAAAAATCTAGAAAAACTACCCATTTTGTAATTTCCCTCAAAAATTATAGAAACGATTATAACTCAATGAATGAAAATAATTAGGAGTTTCTGTAATTAAAAAAAATCTGAAGAAACTCATGTCGAGAAACAGAGAATCTTTCCATTTTCTTGGCATCAGCTGCCAAAGGTCCTTCCACATTCTACTGAAAGCTTTGCATCTTTCGATAATTTTCCTTTCTATTACCAAAATTATCATTTCTATTATTTTGAAGAAGTAGAAAAGAAGTTGCAAGAAGGTAAGTGAGATTTGGGGGTAAGAAAGTAAGTAAAATTGAGATTTGCTTGGTCATATTTTCGATTTTGAGATCAGTTTCAAGTAAGCTTGCTTCTTGATTTGCCATTTTATTTTTAACGTGTTAAATCCACAATAAGTAAAATATTGTAGTTTTAGAGAACATAATTAAGAAAGACTTATCATTCAGCAATAGAAAGAGAGAATAAAATTTTGAAAAGAAACAAATAATTGAAAATTTGTCCAACCAAAGCCATCCAACAAGAGGACAAAAATAAAAACATAGTCAACCCCCTTCGAAGGTGGCTAAGTTGGTGGAGCGGGTGAATGCGGAGATCGAAAATCACGAGTTCGAATCCCCTACCAACACTTCATCGGTTAAACTATCACACTGCGCTTGCCTAGTACGGTTTATATCTCCTGTGTGGTTTGCAGGCTACTGCACATTAAACAAAATTTACCCAGTGCACACTTAAGATTGCGGCTGCGAATTCCTACGTCAATAAAAAGTCAAAAGTAAAAACACAATCGATGGAACAATAAATGTCAATGCCTACCATTTTGATGCAACTGTTAATTAATAGGATTTTTAATTCAATGTTAATTGAACTAATGTGATTAGAAAGTCTAGACCGAAACATGGCATCGGTAAATTATTCGTAATAGAAAGTCTAGGCAAGTTCAACCACGCATACTTCAAATAAGATAATTTTATACGTGGATTCATAAATTTTCCTTAATTACACAATCTTCAAAAAAATCATTTTTTCACAAAATCTATTCTCAAAAACATATATCGAACAAACCCTTGATTTAGTCTTATGCCGTCTAGAAATAAAATGATTTTTTCAGTTGACTTTAAATGAGATTTTCTTGTAAATAAGAAATTTTGGAATTAACTTGTTCCTAATGTCATACAAATATAGGTTAGCCATACCTAACTCTAAGAAACTCAAATATATTAAAAGCATTAATTTTAATTAAATGCTAATGGACCTACAACAAGTTAGTATGCTTTTATTTTCAAAATAGAAAAATAATCAGTGGTTTAATTTTTGTTAAATGGTGAGAAAAATTTATACTAACAAAAAATAGTATCATATTATTTATTAAACAAGTACATTTGTTCATAAATCTGTATCCAACAATGATCTTGGTGCACCCAAAACCATATGCTTAGAGCTTGTTTTCTTGGAAAAATATATCATTTATGGGCTGTTTTAACACAATTTTGAGTGAATCCATTACTTCATTTTGGAAGATTCAAGTAAATTTGTGTACTACGAGAATATCAAAATCATATATTTATTTATCAAAATTAATGTTCGGGTGAATAAAAAATTAAAGCTATATATATATATATATATATAAGATTCTTCAATTGTGGCCAAACTTTTCATAATTTACATTACATAAGAAGCACATTTTCGAATCTTTTTAACTGCAAATGTAATATTAAATCTTGCTTTGAACCAATTCGATAAGGTCCCTTTTTTTTTATTTTGAACCCGCCCAGTTCGAATGGCTAAGGATCGATTCAGGTAATTCTTGGCCGATTCATATGTTAACGAACCAATTAAAACAAATCGGACTGAACCATTGTCTAGTTCATTGGTTCTCAGGCCGAATCGACCAGGTCGATTCAATTTTAATAAATTATATTGTCAAGAAAAGCGACAATTGTATCTAATTCTGACTCTTTTTTGTGTGTTTAAGTCAAACATGTCCTTAAACATGTTAAAAACAAAGAAAATGAGGAGTTAATTGTTTTGATGCTCACTAAACTCAAACATGTGTCCTTTTTTGCACACTTAAATTGTGGAGTTAGGCCACTGAACTTCTTAAAGTATCGGACGTTAATTATCGAATCATTTTGCTTCTCTAACGAAATAATTGAACTGACAAATGGTTTTCACGTGTAGCTCTCCATCACCGTTTGAATACCCAATCACAAAGGGAAAGTTCACGTAACTAAGACGTTTTTGATTGCTCGTTATACTTTAAGTTGTTCAAATTTTGACGCTAAACTTCTCAAAGTGAAGTCGATTTCGGGGTTGTAGATTCTATGACAATCCTGCATGAGTGTTTTTCAATAAATATGCAAGAAAGCAGTGATTGCAAAATATGAAATGGTAAATGAGACATTAATTCTAAGGCACACACCTTGACACTTGAATAAATATACATAACCCGAGCAAATGGGAGAATCATGGCAAACAATACAGAAGAGAGATGCATCCAATTTGTCCACATTATGCATAAGCCCAAAATAATGTCCACCGGGAATGGTAATAATCGAACCTCGCCAGTTTCCATGTTTAGTAAGTTGAGCAATTATAGATCTAGTCAACGCCATGTTCCCTCTGTAAATAAAGAAAGAAGTGAATCATCATTCATCAGGGGCATTTTTGGTAAATACAGTAAATAACCCTCTTACGCTATTCGCTTACACTCTGCACTGTCTATCATATAAACACATTGCCTCTCTTTATTTCTTTGGATTTGGAGATGCAGAGAGAGAGAGAGAGAGAGAGAGAGAGAGAGATGAGAACAAGAGGAGGGCACTGTTATCCCAAAATGAATATGATGAATGAGAGAGAGATGAAAAGAAGGATGGACATCACCGGAGAGCAAATGGACTGCCGGAAAAGATTAAAGGGTTCGCTTGAATCCGGCGGGGAGGCTGACTTCTTCGATGCCTTGCCTGATGATCTTGTCCTCTGTATTCTCTGTAAACTCAGCTCCACTGCTTCCTGTCCTGCAGATTTCATCAACTTTTTGATAACGTAAGCACTCGTTCTTCCTTATTTTTATTTTTCCAACAAAAACGAATTGATTTTTCTGGAAAACATAAACTATTTTCTTGATTTTTCAATGAGCAGATGCAAAAGATTTAATGGGTTAGGCCTCCATTCATTAGTGTTATCCGAAGCCTGTGAGAAAATGGTAGCGGTCAAAGCTAAGAACTGGTCTGAATCAACTCACCGATTTCTCAAACTCTGTGCTGATTCTGGGAATATAGAAGCCTGTTACACTCTCGGCATGGTAAATATATTTGTTATAGAAATAAATTTATCAAAAAATGTGATGAGGATTTTGTCATTAACTGTTATTTTTTGGCCACAGATTCGATTCTACTGTTTGCGGAACCGAGGAAGCGGTGCGTCTTTAATAGCCAAGGCGGCGATCAGTTCTTACGCGCCGGCGCTGTATTCACTCGCCGTCATTCAGTTCAACGGTAGCGGTGGCTCGAAAAACGACAAGGATCTGAGAGCTGGTGTTGCACTCTGCGCACGGGCCGCTTTCTTGGGGCATATCGACGCCCTTAGAGAGCTCGGCCACTGCCTGCAAGACGGTTATGGAGTGAAGCAGAACATCGCCGACGGGCGCCGATTCCTGGTCCAAGCCAACGCGCGAGAGCTAGCCTCAGTTTTCGCCACGCCGAAAGCCGGCTCGTGGCTTACGTGGAATCCCCTGATGCATCATCGCCACGTGGCGGTCACAGGATGCCCTTTGTTTAGTGATTTCGGGTGTAATGTTCCGGTGCCGGAAAGTCATCCTGCAAATCGTTTTTTGTCCGATTGGTTCTCGGGGTGCGAAGGGAGTCCGGGTCAGGGGCTACGGTTGTGCTCTCATTCGGGTTGTGGAAGGCCCGAGACTAGGAGGCATGAGTTTCGACGGTGCTCTGTTTGCGGAGCAGTGAACTATTGCTCCCGTGCTTGTCAGGCGCTGGATTGGAAGCTCCGCCACAAGGCGGAGTGCGGTGCCGCAGAGAGGTGGCTCGATGACGCCGGCGAAATTGAAGCTAACGGGATTGACATAAACATTGACGGCAATGGAGATGCTGTGGAGGCAATGGAGAGTTGACTGTAACGGCACTCTCGAGTTATTGAAAAAGAGGGATGGAAGTGAAAATTGAGGCCAAATTTTGGGACCAAAATTAATTATAACTTTTGTTGTGGTCAATAGAATCCTCTTTTCGTAGAATATACACAGCTACTCAGTAAAAAAGTCACTTACATATGACATGATGATGGCTTCACTTAGGTTTGTATTCAAAAGTGTGACCAAATCATAAGGGAGGTTTCATTTTGTAGCTACTTTTGACAATGTGATATGGCTATTTAATTCTTGATTATTTTTTTAAAGTACCATCGGAAACTGAATAAATATTAGTTAACGAGACAATCGACATCTATACAATTTATTTTATCAAACGAGCTCATTCTATACTTACGAGCTTGGCAAACTTGCTCCTTCACCAAGAAAGGTAATAATTGCATTTTATGCACTTATCTTAGCTTCTATTCTTATTTATTTAATTTGTGTAAATTATGTTAACTGTTATTTGGAGCTTAATTGGAGTTGATTTGAAACAATTAAAGATTAACCAAATTGCAAGAGATCAATTGGAAGTATTAATGGAGCGTTCGATAAAAATTCGTAAGTTCGAGATTTAAATCCAATATTTGGAAAGTTTGAGAACTAAATTGCAAACTCCGAATATATATATATTCAAGCTAAAAGGAGGGAAAAATCAAGAAGCTAAAGTTTTAAGCTTTTACAAGAAAAAAAGGGGAATCTTGGTGCAAGATTTCCATCTTTTTCTCGTTTTTCCTTAAAATCTGATAATGTGCTTTAATTCCTTCTAATATTTTATTCTCTCGTGATGTGAAATTAAGTGTTTAGTTAGGATAAATAATTGTAACCTAGTTTTGAACTTTATTTTTGATTAAAAAAATTTTAATCTCAAATTGGTTGTGTGAATTATTTTTGCTTACAATCTTAATACTTGGAGTAATTGGTCACTAATTCATTGATTTCGTGAGCAATAATTATGTAGATATGCGGATTATTTACTTAGACCACGTAGTAAAAATCGATAATTAATATAAAACATAGAAATATTTATGCTATTTATTGCAATCGTTATATGAATTATTAGACTAATAATTGCGTTTAAATAAAATTTATTCGTACAGACATATGAAATTGAATTAATTAAATAGATTCAATGAGAACTCGATAGGGGTAAATTAACTACGCACGAATAATTCGATCGGGTAAACATAATCAATTGTATAAAAGTTGGTAATTGAGATTAAGGGGATAGCTATGGTAAAATCATGAATACCAACATTTAAACCATCATATTTTAAAAAAATCATTTTTTTTTTTTTTGCTTTAGTATATTTAAAATAGAAAATCACAAAAAAATATCTATTTTATTTGTTTACGATCAAATTAAAGTTAAAAATCGAAAACAAGTTTTTGATGTCGCTGTCGAGGACTATTTTTATTTAATATTGATTTTAATTATTTCTTGCTTTTGTTTGACTTTTTCTTTTCAATTGATCTACTTGTTTTTATTTGCTTCATTGACAGTGAATGAAAAGAAGTAAGAGGTCAAAATTCACAATGATTAATCCCGACTAAAATGAAAGTTACGTGTTGTTTGGAGAATTTCTATTTAGACAAAAACTTAAAAAATAGGATGCAATCAACCTACTGTATTTTATAATTATGGCTTTTTGAAGGGACTAAATATTAAATCTATTATTTATGGAAAGATTAAACCAACTTGTGAATTGTGGTACACTGCATCATACAAAAAATTGTTTATTGTTGTCCACTCCAGAGAAAGTAAAGAAAGCTATATTTGATGATCCATGTGAACAAGATGATGCTGGTGAAATAGTTACGGGAAATCTCATCATACAAAAATATAAAAGGATTGAAGATCAAATAATTTCAGAAGAGTCGATTAACATGCTTACGAGTGATCTCTTCATTATTTAACTCAAGGAACCAACTAAAGAAAAATATATAGAAATCAAGGAATTACTCATGAAGAGCCAAATGAATTAGTAATATTCAAAGAAGATGAAATTAGGGTGCAAACCTTCAACTTCATTGATTTTGCGATTAAAACCGATGAAGAAATCAAAGTATTCTATGTTGAGATCGAATTGGATAATTTAGGAAAGTCATACTATATTCAAGAGAGCAAAAAAATATCTTGGAGAACGTGTGAAACGTGGTGCAACGTCAATCTACGCAAGTTAAGCAAGACCTCCAAAACTCTATTCAAAATTCCATGAAATATCATTATGGTTGAATTTAATATATAGGCACGTCTGAGTATTTTTTTAATTGAAGAACTTTTAGTTTTAATTTTTTTGTTATTGTTAGGTTTAACATTTTAACACCACCAAAAAAAAAAAAAATTGGGTTCAAACCCGAGAATGGCGCTGCACGCGGCCCCCGCATCTTTAAAATAAATAAATAATAATAATAATAAACTCTTCTTTTTCTTTTCATTCTTTCTTTCCTTCTTTTCTTTATTCCTTTTTTTCTCCTTTCTCTTTTCTTAAAATAAAAGTTAAAAAAAAAAAATTAATTGTCTGAATCTTTTTTCATTATAAAAAAATAAATGGAAAAAAGTTATTTCTTTCTTTTCTTTTTCATTTTTTTTTCTCTTCTTCTTCTTTCTTTTCTTTATTCATTTTTTTTAAATCTTATTTTTACTATTATTGTTTTTTTATTTTTTAGGTCAAAACTATCTTACAGTCATCATTCCTAATTAAATTAGCATAAATTCACATGTAGTTATATTGGTAATTATTTTTCTTGTTCCTTCTAAGGCATAATGAAAATACTTTATAAAACGAGCAAGTAAAGAATATTGAAGGAAGATAAATGACCAAGTGCTAAACGAGAAATATCATATACACGGCGAACATTGCTAGTCCTTCTTTAAACCTATTTTGTATACACATTGAGCACAATAAGTATTTTAAGTTTGGGGTTATAGATTAGTTAGTTTATCATATTTGCTTGTTTGTGTTACATTTAAGAAAAAAGTGAAAAAGTTGATATTTTTTTTAAAAAATAATATATTTATTTTATGTGTGTTTGTGTGAGTTAAAAAGCCTTGTCAACTAATTGAAATTATTTGAAATTGTCTATATTTCATGAATTGTGAATAAGTGATGCAATTTTTTTTTGTTAATTCGATACTTGTTTATGTGATATCGTATTATATTGATCACAATAGTTGTGAAAATTATCATGTATTTTTGGATTAGTTATATTGATAGAAGAGTTATGTTACACGTATCAATTTTTTTACCTAATGGATTACCGAATTAACAAGTGGCGACCCCCTATTGAGAGGCGTTTGAGATAAAACATTAGGTAAAAAATTAGGTACAAATAGATTTCTCCTTGATAGAATATGTTGAACGAACTTGTGTCTTTGTAAACCAAGATCATAATATATAGCACAACCACTTAACCTTTTGAACGGATAAGTTATGAGAGTGGTGGATCCGTTGTTAGGAGTTATTTAGATATGTGTTGATTTCGTGCATGTTGAGTATTTGTATGGAATGTTTTTGTACTAACAAGTAGAGACAAGGTAGTAATTTCAAATATTTATCAAAAAGGGGCATTGTACTAGCCGTGGCACGTAGGAAAAAGTTACATACATTGTTGTGTGAAGCTAGTCTTGAGTAATCTTGTCCTAATCGTCAATAATGTTTAGGAGATGATCTACTGAAAAAGAAGGCTACCAATTTAGAGTAAAAACTGCATTCGAAACCAAAGAAAAGATCCCAAAAACAAAAGAAGAGACCCAATAAAAAAATACATCAAAGTGTGTTGAGACAGTGACAAAACAACTATATGCACTGTTTCTGTTCAGCTAAGTCTTAGATACTTGATTTAGGACTTAGAACTTTGGTGAGGGTTATTATCTTAATTAAAGTTTTGAGGTTGAGACATTCAAATTTAAGGAGAATCATCACGTATTGAGGCAATTACTTTCATTAGTCAAACCCAATCAAACTTGAGCGGGAAAAGGAAAAAAAAGAGTGGTCTAACCAAATTTAGTATATACCCTCAGGTATTGAAAAACAAGTTTGGGGTGTGCATCCGATGAGAGAGTAAGGAAATATTTGACTATTAAGGATCGGGAAATAACTAATTTTGAAATTCGTGATAATTTGATTGACTACACACACACACATCAATCAAGCATTGAACACGTAAATAATTAGTTTTAGTTGCATTACTTATGATTCCTTTATGAATTATCCAACGATTACAATATTTGATGTGAGTTTGACAAAGTTATCTAATGTAATTATATTTTTGTTTGTTTGTATATTTAGTAAATAGTCTTGCTCGGTACGAACAAGAGTTTAAGTTTGAGGTATTTGATGAATGCATTTTATGCACTTATTTTTACTATATTCTTATTTATTTATATATAAATTGAACGATTATCTACTTAATTTGTGTAAACTATGTTAATTGTAGAAAAATCTCAATTTGGATACAATTTAGAAAATATGTTATTTGGAACTTAATTGGAGTTGATTTGAAATAATTGAAGATTAACCAGATTGCAAGAGATCAACTGGAAGTATTAGTGGAGCATTCGGTAAAAACTCGTAAGTTCGGGAGTTAAATCCAGTATTTGGAAAGTTTGAGGACTAAATTGCAAAATTCGAAACTTGTATCAAGTCAACCATCATTACTTTGAAATGAAGAGGACTTAATTGCAAATATTACAATATAAAGAAATAAAGTGACATGAGAAAAGGAGTTCAATTGGAAAAATGAATCATTTCCTTTTATTTCTTAGACTCTTTGGTAAAAACCACTTCAAACGCTTTGGTGAAAATCAATTTGAACAAGGACTTTTTCTAATCTTGTTATAAAAATACACAACTAGTTCAACAATTAAAGAAGGGCTTGTAGGATTTCATTAGACACGTATATTCAAGCAAGGTTTTGGGGAATTCATTATATATATATTATTCAAGCTAAAAAG
Source organism: Fraxinus xanthoxyloides (assembly GCA_903798325.1). Lineage (NCBI taxonomy): Eukaryota > Viridiplantae > Streptophyta > Magnoliopsida > Lamiales > Oleaceae > Fraxinus > Fraxinus xanthoxyloides. The sequence continues at coordinate 11,162 of CAIGRL010071797.1, read as the reverse complement.
AGGGAAAATCGAGAAATAAATTAAGAAGCTAGGGTTTCAAGGTTTTACAAGAAGGCGGAATTTTGGTGCAAGATTTTCATCTTTTTCTCATTTTTCCTTAAAATCCGTTGATATACTTAAATTCCTTGTGTTTTTACTGTCTCATTGTGTGTAATTAAGTGCTTAGTTAGGATGAATGATTTAACCTAATATTGGACCTTATTTTTAATTAAAAAGTTTTAAATCTCAAATTGGTTGTGTGAATTGTTTTTGCTTTCGATCTTAATGTTTGGAGTAATTGGCCACCAATTCGTTGATTTCGTGAGCAATAATTACGTAGAGATGCAGATTATTTATTTAGACCACGTAGTAAAAATTGGTATTTATTATAAAACGTAGAGATGGGGATGGCAAAAGAATCCGACAAACCCGATTCCCGCGGAGAGTGAATTATCCACTTAATCAGGTATTCGGATTAGGGATGGGGTGAAGAATTTTGTCGCGGGGTGGGGATGCGTAACGGTTGCCCCGCCCCGTTTATTTTTTTTCCGAATTCAATACTTTAAATGTAAAATTTCACAAAATTTCATAAGTTATAATATAAAATGGCAACTAAAATTATTTGTCTCAATCTAATAAATTGGGCAGTAAAATAAATTAAAAAAAATTAAAAAAAAAATAAACGGAGTAGTAAACGGGGCCCCTCCCCGTCGTGTTGACATCCTTACGTAAAGATATTTATGCTACTTATTGTGATCGTTACATGAGTTCTTAGAATAATAATTGTGTTTAAATAAAACTAATTCGCATAAATATATGGAATTGAATTAATTATATAGATTCAATGAGACCCCGAGATGGGTAAATTGAATTGAATACCCTAGAAAAATTCTATTGGGTAAACATAATCAATTGTATAATACTTGGTAATTGAGATTAAGGGGATAGTTGTGGTAAAATCATGATTCCTAACATTTAAACATCATATTAAAAAAAATCATTTTTCTTTTTGTTTTAATATATTTAAAATAGAAAATTACAAAAAGAAAAAAAACTATTTTATTTGTTTTCGATCAAATTAATATTAGCAATAATTGAATCAATTGTTAAATAATAGTCCTTGTGGGAACGATATCCAAACTCATATGTCCACTTTATTATTTGTTACAATCCGTACACTTTGTGAGATATAAAGATCGACAACAAAATGAGAGCGGACCAAGTACCATATCCGAATGAGCAATCTCAGATAATATCTACTAATAGGGTTATACAAACTGATTATTGAGTTTGATCTCTCTCTCTCTCACTCTCTCACTATGGACCCACCGAGATCGTGTTCTAATTTTAATTTTACAAAGAGAAATGAGAAAAATTACAAATGGGTGAATTTTGTAAAAATTGAGAGGCAGTTGGGAGTATCTATTCCTAGGTGGTGACATCCAAAAAGAAAGGTTAATGCTCTTTTCTCTTTTCAGGCTTTTGTGTTGGTCAAAAAACTTCATTCAGCAATAAATTGACCAAAAGGCCAAAAGAAGAAAGAAAATGGATTAAATAGGGTAGGGTAGGGTAGGGTGGGGTGTAGATTAAAGGTCAAGTTAGTGGGAGGAGACACAAGTGGAGAATGTGCATTATTGGGACTTTTGGGGGTAAACCTTTATGTGCCAAAACCAAAATATAAAGAAAATAATATTATTTTCATATATGGGAAATTTAACATGATAAATTAGGTGCAAAATATTTTCTAATAAAGATGAAAGAAAAGGAAAAAAAAAGAATAATTTTAATTAGACTAAAAAACTGAAAATACAGAATAAAATGATCTACTCTATAATTCGACCCTCGTCTAAGTTTGCCAATGTGTACTCATTACTCGAGTCTCTTGCACTTGTCATTATAACATAAGCATATGATGGTGTAAGTGCACTTATTCTTTCTTTTATTATCATCATTATATACTATCCCAACCCAAAACCAAAGTATTCAAATAAAATGAGAATTTAAATGGGTGGTCCAAGTCAGGTCCATTTAAAGTCGTCTTTAGCAACTCAACTAGTTCTGGTTGAGAATGTATGTGAAGACAGCACTAAACGGAGTGAAACAGAATTTTTCCCAATTTTCAAAGGTTTTCTGTATTTAGGGCTATTGTGTATCAGTAATACTACATTTACAGACAAAAAAATTACAGACATACATGGGGGTGGGCCCTATATTTTTTGGACAATATTTAATTCACATGGAGCCCATCCCCCATGTGAGTGTCTGTGAGTAATCTGTAAATAATTTTTCTGTACATACATAATTTTCCATTGTGAATAGGGTCTATTCCCTAATCCCCAAGCATAAGATACAACTCGAGCAGATGCACTCATGCTCATGTGATTGAAAATGAATTTGAAGAAAAATGAGATTTAAAAAATTGCACCAGGGACATTGCATTTGTGATTTTTGAAAGAAATTTGTCTTCTCCATTGAAATTTGATTTAAAGTTGGCCTTAAGAGTCTTGTCCCTGAGAAAATTGTGCATGACATAACTTGTCACTTGTGATATTGATATCACAATAATAGGGATCAAGATCGGCTAGTAAGACAAGGAAAGATCAAAGATAAACTTCATCGTCAAAAATGAAACAACTTGAATCACTGGCTAAGACCTCTAAATAATCAATCAGTGATAAAGGTGCGTGAAGAACTATTTGATCCAAGCATTGAATCCACTTATAAATTAATGGATGCAAACAAAAAACTTCCCCTCTACTAAAATGGGCTAGATGCATGCATGCCTAATCTATTGGGGTTTGTATTCAACTAATCTTCGGTCGTGTTAAATTTATTATAAAAATGGATAACTAGCACATAACGTCTTTATCTTTCATTTTATGATATTTTCACTTATATTTTCACATTTCTTTGCGCAAAATGTCATTTTCATTTATTTTTCTCAATTAAAAATTATGAAATAATGAATATACCCTTCTATTTAACTAAAAGAAAAATAAAAAGAAAGAACTAATTGCAATTATAGTCCCAATTTTTGTAAAAAAAAAAATTACAAACGAATCACAAATAAATTATTAAAAAGGTAGTCAGACCATAATGCTCATACCTTTCACTATTATTGTGAAAAATATCCATATCTTTCATTTTTTGACATTTTCACATTTAATTACATACTTAATTGCACAAATCATCATTTTCTATCAATTTTCATTCAATTTCTTCATACAAACTGTGAAATGACAAATATACACTCCTATTTAAATAAAAAGGGAAAAATATTTTTTTAATAATTTATTGAAGACGTTTGCACTTTATAATTTTTTTAAATTTCTAATTTTTATAATTTATTTGGGAATCGTTTGCATTTTTTTTTAAAAATTAATTTATAATTTTTTAATAATTTATTTGGGACTCATTTATACTTTTTAAAAAAATTGGGATTATAGTTGCAATTATTTTTTTATTTTTATTTTTATTTTTCCATATTTAAGTATGAATATATATTCGTCCTTTTACAGCTTTTATTGAGAATTTAGATAAAAATTGATATAAAAGATGGTTTGCGCAATCAAATGTGTAATTATGGGTGAAAATAGAAAAAAAAATGAAAGGTATAGACGTTTTCTCAATAATAATGATATGTGAGGATATTATGTGCTAATTACCCTTTAACTAATTTTTTTTAGACTCGTTTGCACTTTTTTAAAAAAATTGGGACTATAATTGCAATTAGTTCTTTCTTTTTCTTTTCGTTTTCTTTAAATAGAAGAATATATTCGTCAATTCACAACTTTTAGTTGAAAAAATTGATGAAAATGATTTTTTGCACAATGAATGGTGGAAATACGAGTAAAAATGCCAAAATAAATAAATAAAATGTAATAACGTTTTTTACAATAATAGTGAAAGTTAAGGACATTATATGCTAATTATCTTTATAAAAATATAACATTTTTTTTTTATTATCTAAAATAGTTCCACGATTGTCGACAAGAACTTGCATTCGCTCTCGAACTTATCAATAACGAACACTTTTTTGTCATGCGGATTAATACTATATTAATGTTTCAAAAGGACGAATATTTTTTTTATTTATAATAAAGATAAGTTTTAACGACTTTTGAAAATACAAGATTTTTTTTGAAGGATAAGGGTTCTGCAAAACTCTGAGGCATTGGTTTAAAAATCAATGGCCATTGATGTCTCGTCTGAAAAATCAGGTACATATGGTTGGACAGTGTAAATTTAATGCGACTATCGTTTTGTCCTGCAGTCTTGGTTTGACCTTGTAAAAATCATTGCAATATTTATGTGCCTAACGAGAGGGTTTTTTTTTAAGTACAAATATCTTTATCCTTTCTTTAAGAACAGTTGGATGGATAAGTACTGCATAAAAATTTATCTTCGAGGAGAGAACAACAACTTGAGACGATTGCTAACAAGTAATCCTTTACACTTACGGAAAACAAATTTTTCTCACCTACCACCTAAGCTATGCAAAAAAAACCCAATTCCAATCCCAAGGAACAATACGCTCTACCAACTAGTTAATTCAAAAGTATGATCGATTACACTAAAATTGAGACAACGGTACGCAACTACACCCACCAGAGATGTTACTGTAGCAAACAGAGTTTTAAATTAATGGTTGACAAATGTGGACTAAATGACTTTTCTTGCGACTTTTCAATCACACATTTCATTGTGATTATTATTTTTGACTATCATCTCTATACAAATAAAACCCACAAAAATAATAGTATACCAAAGATCAAAACCAAAAGTTTGGATGGGAAATAAAATCAAAATAATCATTTCTTCTTTTGAATGATAGGTGATCCACCAAGATTAACGCTTTTATTACATCTTCGATTTCTCTATCTAGAATGAGAGACCACGTTTTCAGGGAGCTTATAAACTCCAAATAGTACGGGACCCACCTACTATTTATGGGTCCCACACATTGTGTGGCTTATAGGAAATACCCATACTTTTGTGGTGCTTAAACAGACCTAAATTCACCAGAAATTCGAAATATTATAAGCAGCATGAAAGAGTAAATACTTATTGTGTTCAAATCAAAAGATTGATGCAGTATCAACCGAATTATTGTCGCCTAGGAACACTAGGACTCCAGGAACCTAGCTGATCTCAGTCTACATATAAAATCAGATGCATGTAAGAATTCTCGAGTATCGAGTCTTTAAAATCTTAAGATCACACGAAATTACTGCTGAATTTGTTAAATCTTCTTAACTTTCCCCTTTTGACCCCAAGTTCTTTCTACTCACTCTCAACCAAGAGTATGGCAATGTGAAGCAATGCTAATAAAGTCCAAGCAATCCTTGTGTGGTGTCATGGAATACATCGTGCACTAAGCTGCTCATCTTTCAAAAGTGTCTCCACGGTTGTAGCCTAAAGGACAAACTGCTGCAGCTATTCTCTCTCGAAGGTTGAATTTCTTGGCAATAACAGGCCTTACATCTTCTACGCCAACTAAACTTTCCAAAAATGGAAGTAAAGACAACAATTCTGTATCAGCACGGTCATCAAACCAGCTTTCTATGGGTATTCCGTTGTCCACCTGGAAACCAAATGCCTGAAAACCAAAACCATGGTCAATGTTAATCAGTTAATGAGCTAATTTTAAGGTTTCTTGTTACTTTGACAGAAAGCAATGCAAGTGACAAGTTTTTCAGAAGATCGACGCTTTAATATCTATTCTTGAATTTTACATGATAAAAGAACTCTTTTACCACATTAACCATCAAAGGCAGAAGATTACACAAGACAAGAATAAGGTTATGCCAAAAGATGGATTTTCAAACTTCATTATAGTTATCAAGCAAATATGGAAATTTTAATGGCCAACATCATGAATCCAAAAATAGCTTATAACTGGGATTCTCTTTTCACAACAAGAAGATTAATAGCTTCATTGAACACACAACGGTAAAACAAAAAAATTTCTATCCACGGGACAAGAAAAAGGAAAACAGTAAACTCCATGCAATGGAAGTACAACATCACTACTCATATCTGAATGAGCGATAAAATTACCTGAGGAGAGTTATCAATCATAACAACGCGTGCCAAATCACGACCTAGAATGGAAAGATCTTTGAGGTAATTATCATCAAGATGCACACAGGATTCACGGTACACGCGATGCCGAAATATTTTTCTCTTTGGGTCTAACACTTTCAGAAGTGGCTCAGCATAAATGCTTTGACTGGCAGTAAATATAATAATCTCAAAGAGACGGGATACCTTGTCCATGAAATACCTCAGATAAGGGCGGAGCCGCACATATATTGTATGATCTTTCGAGTTAAAATTAACAGAGAACGTGAAATCTGCATCATCACAAGGTTGAAGTGTGGAGTGCACCAAGGTCTCTGCCAAATAGAATAATGAAGTTTCAGCGTATGTCACGCGTACAAACAAGGTTTGTTGATGAACTTGATGCCTGTATGATACATACTTAAAAAATGGCAAACCCTGGAAAGTAATTGTCAATGAAATTCCCTTTAATCCTTCACATATTGTATTTATAAAAGCATACACAAGCAGATATGTTGGAGATTATGATGGAATTGGCAATGGAAACACGTCAAAATACGTACTTTAAGCATAAAATAAAATAGTGTTTATTTTGCTCTTACTCATTTTCTAATTTCTATCCAAAATGATTAGTTTTAAGTATTAAAATTATTCATTCTGCTATTTTAGCAACATTCCTTTTTTACTGGAAATTTAAGCATAAACAGGACTAGCAGTTTTGAATAATATAGAAAAAATATTTGTTAAGTCACTCTTCAGTAATATGTTGGAATACTAATAAATAATATATGATTACAGCATTCTTACCATCCAAGTCTAGAACAAGAGTTGTTGATGGGCAGCTTCTCGTTTGTTTTGGTAATAGTACAGGCCGATATATTGGAACAACTGATGACAACTCTGGCAAATTCTTTATGAAAAAAAATGGATCAAAATCATCAAATTCTTCAACTTCCTCATCCTCTAGACGAACATCAGTTGCCATATGATCTTGATTTTCATGCTCAACACACTTCAGGTTTGAATTTTTCATGGAAAGATGTATAGCTGGAACTTCCTTTGCTAGGTTGCCACCACCTAAATTTTGCATAAAAAGCAGCAGCCCCAGCATTAGGATTGAAAGAAATAACTGAAAGCTTATGTGAATTTACAATGAGCCATTGATATTTCATTCTCATACCAGGGCAACTGATCTTCAAGTTCTCATTGCCATAGTCCCAAATATGTTGATCTCCATGCTGAAAGAATCTGAAGACGTCTTCTGGCAGAAGAAAAAGTAATGGAAATATATATATATTTATATTTGAGAACATGAGTCTAAACAGGAGTAAGCAAAATAGCAAAAAAACTAAGCATCAAACTTATTGCGTACCTTCACCTGAAATTTCACCTCCAAAATTTCTTGTAATATGAAAGCTAGGAGAAAATATAGTTTCACCCGCACAATGAGTAGTTCCATGATCATGCTCCTAAAATATGACAAGATATCACATAAGATTTTACTAGATAACCCAAAACAAAATTCAAATATTCTAATTTTAAAAAGTTCTAACACGAATACATTTCAAAATGATCTTTGATGGTAGTAGCACAAATGCACATAAATGATAAAAATGCATAATAATATGGAAGGAAAATTGGACAATTGCAAGTGAAAAATGATGGAAGAACTATAGAAAATGTAACCCATATAGTCACCTTATTAATTACAAAAGCATCATCAAGACCGTGGGTTGTGTCGTTGCTTAACCACATATTTGGATCATCACCCTCCACCAATCTGAATCTTGTATTCAAATTGGTTTCAGCAACAGATTCCTCAATGTTCTCTGGAAGAATGCCAACTAAGAGGAACACAAAAATGTCAGTCCACTCGTGAATACACAATAATGCTGAGTTACATAAACAAATGGAAACCTTTTGAAATCTTAATAGATGATCTATGTCTGAGAGAAGCTGAGGGAATTCCACAGAGAAGCTCAAAGGAAATCAATGGAATCACAGCAAAAATTGATTTCTAGATCACTAAAATAACACCAAGGTCAACAAAAACTGATTTCAGTGGCGTAAACAAGGAGAAAGGGAACCATAAACACCCCTTTAGTTTGATATCTAAGTTTCATAAAAAAAGGTGGATCAGCTTCTTGTGCTTGATGACAGCAAATGACTATTTCAAGCAGATAACCTGAATAATTGGATCAAGCTACATACTTACCAATTTTTTTCTTTCTAGCAGAAGAGGTGATCAGCTCTGTAACTTTCTTTGCTTGCACTTGCACGTCTTCAGATAACTTCTTTTGGTGTCTTGAAACCCTTGGACTGGCAAGATCTCGAGAATTGCTTCCAGTAACTTTCTTCTTGGTCTGCATCTCTCATTTAGGCAAGAAGATCTCTATTGGGGGATTATTTCTTTATTCTTCAGGAAAATTTGTTTCCTGATAGAGAAACAACAATGCCAAATTTGAAACCAGATGTCCCAGTGAACTAGTATAATGCTTCATACAATCCAATTTGAATCTCATCCTGGGAACATGCAGAAAAGGGCATTATCGTTTTCCAGACTAAAATTGCAACCACGAACTCAGCATGCCACGGAATTAAAAGCTAAAACATCGTGAAGTGCTTTTATACCAAATTACGGTCCAAATCTTAAAAAATAAACTAGCTCCGGCAGTGTGAATACATTTTTTGAAGCAAACATAAAACAGAAAGCACATTCATGAAATTTGCACACAGTTTCAACGTGATATTTAAAAAATTAAAAATCAAGACAAAACCTAATACTTATACTGAACACGTCTTTTTTTTTCCTGTTCTATATTCTTTTTCCTTGTTTTAGCTTGAGCTGTAAAAGCTTGATCCTAATATACATATATGTATAAGTAATCATATATAATTGCAAAAGCAGGGTCAAATGAAGAAGAAAACGATAAAGCAAATTATAACTATTTCGTCATCAAGCAACTTAAATTACCGTCTTTCCAGTACGATATACAAACATTTTCTCACCACACCACTTGTCAACGTTCATATGAATAACAACCAAATGAAAACAAAGCTATTTACCTAGTAAAAGCAAATATCCCAAATAAGAACTTCGTCAAGTAGAATGAAAAGCCATAAACATTTCATAAAAACTTAAATCAAAAGGACAAGACTGTTGACAGATAAAAGTACCGCAAATCGCCAAACCACTCAACTAAAAACATCACAATAAAACCAATTCCAACAAAATCCCCATACAGTAAGCCTCAAAGCTGAAGCAATTCAAAACCCTAAAAATCAACACAAACCAAACAGAGCATTAACAAATTACTGGAAAAAAAAACAATAATTAAACGATAACAAGCCAGGAAAAAAAAAAAAAGCACAGTACTTGAAATTGAAATGATATCACAAACTGAAGCTACTACAGCTCCTCCTGCAAGTGACGTAAATATTAAAACGAAATTCAGAGCTCAAACTATTGAAGTCATATTCAGTAGAATGCATAAAAAATCCAATGATTTTGCTTTTACCTGTAGAAGAATTTGAGAAAATTAGAAAAATTTATTTTCCCTCCAACGCGGGAAAATGAGGGGGTAATGAGAAAGAAATCCTATTTTTTGGTGCAATGAATTAAAGCAATTTTCCGCAGAAAAATTTTATCCCTTCCCCAAATTTAGGATTGGTGGGCCCGGTTGTGTTCATTAGAGGTCCCTCCATTTTTGTGAATTTTCATTGTAACTCCTTTCTTTGTTTTTATTTTTTATTTTTTCCTTTTTCTCAACAAACCCTTTTCTTATTTTCTCGTCTTTTGTTTTCGAGTAAAGTCTAACCTCTAAAAGCTTGTTTGGTGCACATTTTGGGAGTAAGATTGCATTTTTACTGTTTTTGTGATGAGGAATACATAGTTGAAAAATAAAGAAAAGTTATTGATGTGATGGAAAATATTATTTTATTGAAAAATGTGTGATTAAAAATGAATAAAAAAATAAGAATTATAAAATTAACGTGGCTCAAATTTTACGATTCTTTACATAATAATTAATTAATTATCAGATGTTTTTAATTTGTAGATCATCTATTTAAAAAAAGTGTTATATGTATATTTATTAATGACGTTACATATTTTTAAATAGGTAAAATGTCTCCATCGTGTTGTTTCAGTCAGTACATACAAAAGGAGCAACAAATTGTCCATTGAGAAAATACTGGATGAAGTTGCATCATCACAATATCATCATAAAAAGGAAGTCAAAGAAGATATCGATGATGAATCTCATTTGTCTAATAAAGATAAATTAGGGGTATGTTTGATACGGTTTAAAATTCAATTAAATTTGAAAATATAGCCATTATGAGGTCCATCCGTCTAATAAAAGTCAACAATAACAGTTAGTTTTTTAATTTTAATCCGATTTTAATTTCTAACAAACACCATCTAGATATTATTCGCTTGTATCTTTCATTCTCGACCTTTTAAATCACGTCCAAGTTGTAGCTCATCCAATGTATTCACTTCGAGCTTCAAACGACTGAGAAAAAACGTGCGACGTGCTAATCTAAATGGATGATAATTTAAGTAACGTGATCCTGCTAATATATTAAGTTTTTTATTAATTATTAGATAGCATGAATATTAAAATCATGCCTGTAAAAGCAATCAATTTCATGAACTCAGTAGCCATGAACATGATTTGATTGGATTTCAGATTAAATTGATCCTTTTCAATTTTGAATTATTCTTGAGATACATAAAAAAAATTGTATATAAGGGTGTCATTTCTCTCACATGAAGTGGGATCCACTCAAAAGCGGGTCTCACCCCATTTGAGAGAAATGACACCTATATCTATATGTACAAAAAAATTATATACACCAAGTAAGGTCCTTCAACTTTTATAAATCACGATTTACATACTGATGCGAAAAGTAACACTTCTCAAATGTTAAACATTAAATCGTAGTTCAATTTACATAGAGTATGTTTGATGGATATTATTTTGGAAGAATGTATTTTAAAATAGTAGATTGATGGAGAATGTGTGGTTGAAAAAGAAGGAAAAGTTATTGATGTGATGAAAAATTATTATTTTATTGAAGAATGTGTAGTTAAAAATGAGTAGAAGAATGAGAAT
>CAIGRL010071781.1:0-10914 GCA_903798325.1 Fraxinus xanthoxyloides | reverse complement strand
GAGAGAGAGAGAGAGAGTTTGACTATAAGAAAGTGAAATTTCATTTTCCTTGAAAAAGATTGGCCAATCGAACAGGCCTAAGATAAGAGAGAGAAAAAGGAAAAAGATAATAGTTTGACTAAGAAAGTTGAATAATCCAAAAGTGCAACTTTCAATTCTTTGACTGAGATTATGTTCACTCATATTGTCAATGGAAAATTGATTTTTTAATGAATATAATAAAGTAAACAAATATGAAGCTTCCAACCGGCTACAAATCAACGGCTAAATAATTTGACCACAAGGCTGGCGTTGACTCTAACTGTTTGTTATTGAATTAATTTCACTTATCATCACTGAAGTTCTAGAAAATTTTAAAATTATTTTTGTGGCCAAATATATTTGAGAAACACCTTATAAATTATTTAAATTATAAATAAATAGAAATGATTCATGAACCAATAGATAATACATATCAATTTTTCGATATATATGGATAAAAATGACTCGGAGTTTTTATAAGGGCTTGTTTGGTAATGATTAAAATTGAAAATATAGCCGTTATTGGATCTCACTCATCTAATAAAAGTCAACTATAAAGACTACTTTTTCAATTTTATTCTGATTTTAATATCTACCAAATACCCTCTAAAAATGAATGAAACATAAGTTCAGTCACGGAAATTAAATAATGTTATTGAATATTTACTTGGACTAATTGTTGTTAGAGCTACTATCGATTCCTCATGGTCAGCTTCTTGACAAAATATTTTTTTAACTGTTTATTAATATCTAAAAATAGAAATTCGAAATTTTTTGGCCATATCTTATGTTTTTCTTCCCTTAAAAATGACATTTTATTTTGAAAACATGTAGTTTTAAGACAAGGACAGAGTCATTAGTTGACGTCAGGGTTGAATAGTCGAAGTTGGATCTGGAGTGGATCCCGTAATGAGTGATCAATTGTGCAAAATTATTAAACTTTTGTTGATAATCACGAAATTATTTTAATGATCAACTTAAAAATTTCACTTGATTTTGGTAAATATTTATTAAATTAACTCGTTTGTGATTAATCCAGAGAAAAATATATCAAAACCAGGGCCTAATTATTTTCCGCTCATTTTAACATTGACCAAAGTTGACATAGTTGTACCAATTTTAACCATTAGGGTTTTTTTTAACCACGTCGATTGGAAATAGTAGAATATATTAAAATGAAAAAAAAAAAAAGTGACAATTCATTCTGGATTTAAAATTTCAACGACAACAACAACAATAATAATAATAATATATTGAAGAAGAAAAAGGTCCAAAAGTAACACACACGAGTTTAATGGTGTAAGTTGGCTGGTCCCACTCTAAATAGTAAATACAAAATGTCCTTAACTAACCCATGAAAAGTAACATAAAGTTTGTTAAACCAAATGTAAGAAAAACACACAGCACTCACAATTAGAAATTGTAAAAGCATCATCCACCCAACAATGCCAATTGTTTGTCTTGGCTATGCAACTTTGCCCAACAAAAGGGAAAATATTTTTGCGTATATACTTTTGCGAATAGAAATAAAAATGTTAAATTTTATATTTTAATCATGCATTTCTCAAAAATCCCCTATTCAAAATTTTATTTTTGCCAAAAAATGGCATCGAGCTGCGAGCATAAGCTTAGTAGAAAGAGGACAATTTGATTCTTTGCTTTAATATTTTCCACAAATTCTTTATTCTCGTTGATTAGTCAAAGCACTTCTAGAAGGAAACGTGTATTGTGCACTACTCCACTCCCAATCTAAGACTCCGTATAAAGAAGGGGCCCACGTGAAATAATTAATTTTTGGATTTTAGTCTCAACTGTGTAAAATCACAACTGTCCGATGACTTTTCTTGCTTCACTCAACACATTTGTCAATTACATTCAATTCAATTATGCTCCTTATACATTATTTATGCACAATTTGAATAACATTTGAATATGTGATAAAATCGAAATTACTAAGAGGGTGTGTGGTAGAGATTAAAATCGGATTAAAATTGAAAATATAGCCGTTACTGTTGACTTTTATTAAACGGGTGGGGCCCAATAACGGCTATATTTTTAATTTTAATTGGATTTTAAGCCGTACCAAACAGACCCTAACTATTGTAAGTGTTAAAGAAATCAATAGTAAAATCGTGTGTCAAAGGGTATAATGTAAATCAGAATGTCAATTAAAATGTATGTGAAATGTATCCAATTGTTTTGTATATCTAACCAAATAATATGCTCTTTTAAAGTTGGATGGAAAATATTTGGGTAGAAAGCATTGGAAGTCACTCGACTTTGAGCAAAGTTCAATTTTAATTACCTTTTTGTTATTTCAAACTTCTCGTTGAAGTTTAAATTTCCTTCTAAATACTTACAATTCCATCAAAACTCAACCTTTTATTTGAGCCTGTTTGAGCTCCATTTTTATTGAAAAATGCATTTTAGAATGATAAATTGATGGAGAATGTATGTTTAAAAAATAAGTAAATTTTTTTTATCTGCGTATAATATTATTTTATTGAAAAATGTGTGATTGAAAAAAAAAAGAAAAATATATTTTGAAAATAATGGGGAACAAACAAGGACTATAATTGCATAAAATGTGTAAAGACGAAATTGTGTAAACCTTCGTGAAAATTGAAAAAGTTTCATTTAATACTCTCTTTTATTTCAAACTCACTCATTGAAGTTTCAACTTCATTCTAATTTAGTTACAATTTAGTAAAAACTCCATTGTATTTCTTGAATGCCATTGAAGCGAACTTTGATTAATAACAAACAAGATAAACTTGAAAATGAGAACAGAGCATTTAACCCAACCCATTTGGACGGGGCGTTGGAGATGAATTGTTGATTTGATGGATTTTTGGATGGTTTTTGTCATTAGACATCAATTTTACAATTATAACTAAGAATTGAAGATCACAGGACTAACGAAATTTCGAGTTGGAATTAAGCCCCCGTTTGAGCCACATTATTTTTCTCATTTTCATTCTTCCATTCATTTTCAACAACATATTCTTCAATAAAATAATATTTCCATTACATTAATATTTTTTCCCTTCATTTTTACTATATATTTCCCATTACATCAACAGTAAATATGTATTCTTACTCCTAAACTGTGCTCCGCATGTGGTTTTATGTTATGATTTTCGTAACCAAAATCTTCTTATCCTGGTAGTACGTTTATGTGGTATAATTAGTCCACAAACGGAGTTGTAATGTGCTCGTGTACAAACGCTCTGTGTTTCGTTTAATGAATTTTGAGCTTATCGTTTATGCAAATTTTCCATTGCAGCAATATAGTACTGGTAGCCCAGATCACTTCGACCCTGCGTCGTCGCACTTGCATAAACCCCAACCCATGGTCCGTCGTTGCAGGCCATCTGTCATTATTTTAGGACGATCCTTCATGCATGCATAGCGTTCTCCACAAACATGATACAACTAGATCCGAGGTACAATGAAGGCGCAGCTCACCATCTCTCGAATTCAGGGCGCTCTCTCCCTATTTCAGGATTGCATCGGTGAAATCGATGAAATGCATGTAAGAGCTGTGCTGCCACGATATAGAAGAGAGAACTTCATTGGTAGGAAGGGGATTCCAACACAGAATGTTTTGGTTGCCTGCGATTTCAATCTTTGTTTCACGTTCTTATTATCGAGAACCCCAGGAATACACACGACGTCACATATTGGCCTGAGCAGTACATAGTTCGGAGGTCAATTTTCCGCAATCCACGAACGAAAAATATTACCTGGTTGACTCCTGCTTCGCACATAAGCCTGGGTATATGATTCCCTATAAAGGTCTGATATTAGATATTATTTTCAAGAATTTGAAAATGCAATGGATAGATAACATCGTCGATTTCGAAATGCACATGAACGATTTAATTTACATCACTCCTCGTGCCTAACGTTATCAATCGTGCATTTGGTGTTTGAAAACAGAGACGAAAGATTCCTGATCGGATGCCTAGTTACAATATGCAAGCGTAAACTGCTGTGCTTGTGGCCACAATGGGAATACGTAATTTCCTAAGGAGAAACGATCAGTTGGATGAGGGTTTTCGTAGAACCGAAGAAGTGGATGACGACGAAGTTGAGATAGATCTACCCGATGAAGAAGTTGAAAATGTTGCTAAGCTAAATGCAAATAGTCGAAGATGACATTCCGTTGCAACTACTACGCGACCATATGGCACAAGTGCTACGTTAACAGTTTTGCAATGTTTTTTTTTGTAGTATGTATTTGTAATTTCGCTAAACACCTCGATGTCGAGGAACACTTCTTTGTTCAGTCGTATTTGAGCATGCATATTTTCTATTGAATAATATCGATGTTGTTGGTTGAATATTTTTTCTCTTGCTTCTAATGATCTGATTTTTCACGTTATTTGTGTAGCAATTTTTCCTTGTGAAAGGAACTAAACAATCAATTTAAGGACAAAAATGAAAAGTTAAGAGCCTGTTCTCTTTACCATTTTCAAGTTGTTTTCTATTTTTGATTTTTCAAAACAGTGAAAACGCGTTCTCTTTCCTATTTTCAAAAACACGTTTTTGAAAATAAGTTAAAATTTACAATGGAAACACAAAACGACAAATTTGTCGTTTTGAGTGTTTTCAGTTATAATCAAACTTTGTTTTGGGTGTTTTCAAAACAAATTTTCAAAATGACAAAAAGAACACATTTTCAACAATTTCAAAATAGACACACAACATACGAAACTCAAAATGAATTTAAAACTTGAAACACAAAATTAAAATACAAAGAGAATATCCTCCAATAATTTAAAAACAGCGCTTCAGTCCTAAGTGCATGTGGTTACAACCATCCTTGTTGTCTGACATGGGCCCACAATTGTTGAAAAATGGTTGGAAAAAATTGGTAAAAACACATGCTAAGTTGAGGGTGAACAGTGCAAATTTTTCTTTTGAAAATTGGATGAAAACTATTTTATCAAATATATCTATTTATGTTGGCCAAAATAAAATATATATTAATTTATGCGATATTACTTCATAATTCATATGCTACAAAAAATAATTTTAAAAACCTTTTAAATATTTTGCGTCATCTCTCTCTGACGTCATACTTTTGATGCTTTTTGGGATTATATTAAGAAATCAGGCCTAAGGTTTCACACACACTTCTAGTCATCCTAAACACCTCCCACCACCGCACCATAATACTAAACCAATTGGCCATCCGAAAACAATTCAAATGACAGAACTGCCCCTACTCTACCACAAAATCCAACTACCATTCCTCATTTTCCTGGTCTGCTTCATACCTTTTTTGGTAAATTCACAATTCTCACCGGCCGAAAGAACCACCCTACTCAACCTGAAACAAAAATGGGGCAATCCACCAATGCTCAATTCCTGGAACTCCACCTCCTCGCCGTGCGATTGGCAGGAGATCCAATGCTCCGGCGATGGCTCCGTCACCGGAATTTTTGCCAAAAATTACAGTATCACCGGAGAAATCCCAGGTTTTATTTGTGACCTCAAGAATCTCACTGCCCTCGAACTTGCCTACAATTTAATCCCTGGAAACTTTCCTACTGTATTATTCAACTGCTCAAAGCTTCAATTTTTAGACCTCTCTCAAAATTACTTTGTCGGCACCCTTCCAGCTGATATAGACCGGCTCTCGTCACTCCAGTACCTTGATATCGGCGCCAACAACTTCACCGGCGATGTACCTCCGAACATCGGAAACTTGAAAGAGCTAAAAAGTTTGTACATGTACATGAACTTGTTCAATGGTACATTTCCGGCTGAGATTACCAAATTGGTGAACCTTGAGAATCTGGAAATTGCTTATAATGACTTCTTGCCGGCGGCCATACCGCCGGAGTTTGGGAAAATGACGAAAATCAAGTATATTTGGTGTGCAAGGACGAATTTGATAGGCGAAATTCCGGCAAGTTTTGCCAATTTTTTCGGCCTTGAGCATTTGGATTTATCATTAAATGATATGCATGGGGAAATTCCAAGTGGGCTGTTACTGCTAAAGAATTTGAGTAATGTTTACTTGTATAAGAACCAGTTCTCCGGTCCAATTCCATCGCCGATAGAATCATTAAATCTGATTGAGATTGATCTTGCCATGAACAACTTGAATGGAACAATTCCAGAAGATTTTGGGAAGTTGAAAAAGTTGGAGCTCCTGAATCTGTATTCAAATCAGTTGTATGGAGATATCCCACAAAGCATAGGCCTAATCTCAAGCTTGAAGAATTTCCGGGTTTTCAAGAATAAATTGAGTGGAAGTTTGCCCCTTGAAATAGGCCTTCACTCGAAGCTCGAAGCATTTGAAGTTTCTGATAATCAATTCACCTCAAAGTTGCCGGAGAATTTGTGCGCCGGGGGAACTTTGTTCGGAGTAGTTGCTTTTAACAACAAATTAACCGGAGAGATTCCAAAATCACTTGGAAATTGCCAGACTTTACGCACAGTGCAACTCTATGGAAATAATTTTTCCGGGGAGGTTCCATCAGGCCTTTGGACTGTATTGAACATGACTAGCTTGATGCTGAGTGATAACTCTTTCTCCGGTCGGCTCCCAGATCGAATAGCGTGGAATTTTACCCGATTGGAGATCGATAACAACAAATTTTCCGGTCAAATTCCTGCTGGAATCTCATTTTGGGCAAGTCTGATTGTGTTCAAGGCTAGTAACAATACGTTTTCAGGGCTATTTCCTGTGGAGCTTACTAGCCTTCATAAGCTTATCACTCTAAAACTTGATGGAAATTCACTTTCTGGTGCACTTCCATCCAAAGTTATATCCTGGAAATCTCTTACTGCATTAAATCTTGCCCGGAATAAACTCTCTGGTCCAATTCCCCCTGTCTTAGGTTCGTTACCCGATCTTCTTGATCTAGACTTATCGCAGAATCATTTTTCGGGTGAAATCCCATCAGAATTAGGCCATTTGAAGCTCACTTCTCTTAACTTATCTTCAAACCAACTCATAGGGAAAATACCACACGAATTCAATAACATGGCCTATGAAGATAGTTTCTTGAGCAATCCTAGACTTTGTGCCACCAATTCTATCTCAAATCTTCCCAAGTGTAATGCCAAATTCCAGGATACCAAGAAATTGTCACCGACGATTCTCTCTGTGATTTTAGTCCTCACAGCGAGTCTTTTTATAGTTACCATTTTGGTGACTTTATTCATGGTTAGAGACTACAGGAGGAAGAAGCTTAGACAGGATCTTGCTACTTGGAAATTGACCTCGTTCCAGAGGCTGGATTTCACTTTAGTAAATATTTTGTCGAGTTTGACAGAGAGTAATATGATTGGGTGTGGTGGCTCGGGTAAGGTGTACAAAATTGCCGTTGATCATGAAGCTCGGTATGTTGCTGTAAAGAGGATTTGGAGTGAAAGTAAGCTAGATTATAATCTTGAGAAAGAGTTTCTTGCTGAGATTGAAATACTTGGTTCGGTGCGCCATTCCAATATAGTGAAACTTCTGTGTTGTATTTCTGGTGATGATTCAAAGCTTCTTGTATATGAGTACATGGAAAACCAGAGTCTTGATAGATGGCTCCATGGAAAGAGGAGGAAAGCATTAAGTCCAACGAGTTTGGTTCACGATATTGTTTTGGATTGGCCAGCGAGGTTAAGCATAGCCATTGGAGCAGCACAAGGGATTTGCTATATGCATCACGACTGCACTCCGCCAATCATTCATCGTGATGTGAAATCGAGCAACATTTTGTTGGATGCGGATTTCAAGGCAAAAATTGCCGATTTTGGCCTTGCCAAGATTATGATCAAGAAAGGGGAACCTAATACCATGTCTGCCGTTGCTGGCTCCTTTGGTTACATCGCCCCGGGTAAGAATAGTTCACCATACACTTGTAGCATGTTTAGTAGGGAGGATTCACCATACTGCACAATACTAAAAAAGTATTTCTAATAATTTGCACTTATTATATACCTCTCCATATCCTGCTCTTTTAGACCAAATAGCTAAACTATGTTCCGTCTAACTGCAGAGTATGCTTACACTACTAAAGTGGATGAGAAAATCGATGTTTATAGTTTCGGGGTCGTGCTTTTAGAACTGGTGACTGGACGGGAACCAAACTCTGGGGAAGAGCATACAAGCCTTGCAGAATGGGCATGGAAGCATTACGCAGAAGAAAAACCAATAGTCGACGCCCTGGACAAAGAGATTAAAGAACCATGCTACTTGGAAGAAATGATAACTGTTTTCAAGTTGGGGGTCAAGTGCACCAGTTCGTCACCTTATAATAGGCCTTCCATGAAAGAGGCTTTGCATATTCTTCATCGATGCAAACCTTTTGACGATTTTGGAGCGAAAAAGGAGGGAAAAGATCATGATGTGGCTCCCCTCCTTGGAAAAGACAAGTATATTTTGAGTTACAAATCCAATTCAAAGAAATTAATGGATGAAAGCGACAACAGTTTGGTCAGCCTTGTGTGATACCCAGAACTATTGGAAGAATGGAGAAGACGATGAATGACGATTAGGACAGCCAAATGTATACTAGATTGTGTAGTTAGTGCTTAGGTTCATGGTAATGTTTCAGTTAGAGAAAATGCTAAGAGAATTGAGTGAGAAAACTCTTGTTGAACAGGATTCAGGAGTGCTGTTTCTGGAAGAATATGTAGAACAGTGTACTAGTAAATGTACAGGAGTTCTATTACATGTCCACATTTTGTATCGTAAGAGGTTTTTAATATTAAACGAATTACAGTAAAGAAATTGTTCGATCGCCAAAGTTACCTACGTGCATGTTCACCTTCATCGTGTAGAGCATATTGATACTGTTCACTTGCTCACTCGACCTTATTGGTAGTTGCTACATGCATTAGCACGCCTTCATATTTCTTCCATATATAAAGGATTTAGGATGAGGCTATTCTGTGATGGGAGTCATGAAACGCTTTCTTCTTTTGTAATAGTGAAAGATCTTCAGTGGTAGGTGAACGTATCTTTGAATAAGCAGGAACGCTATTAATCTCTGGGGTCATGCTACAGGTACAAAACCCATTACAAAATGGTTGACAAAATGGCCACATGAGGGCGCCTTCGGCGCAGGCGCCCCCTATTGGTGGGGAGCCATGTGGCAATTTTGTCAAATTTTTTGTACACAATTTTTTACAAGAAGAGTTATCCTAATCTTTGTGCCCTTTAGTGCTTTGTAATTCCAAAAACATTGATCTCTCTCTTCGTTCTCTTTCCCGTTCGAGTCACTCACTCGCCTGCATGATTAGAAAACCCGAACAACACAACATTAGCAATCAAATAAGGCTTCTCGAGTAATCTAATAGCAAAAAGTGCACAAAATTTTTGCTAACCTTACAAACCTTTGTTAGCTAATAGAACTCGGTTCATCACATATGAGTGGCTGTTGAGACATTGAAGTGGGGAGTAGAGATCCTTCTAGTAAGCCAGTGCTATTTAATTCATCTTACCAAAAGTGCGAACTTTGTATAGAAGCATGTTAGCTGTTTATAAACTTGATCAAATGCAAGAAACTGTTGACCATACATTTCTATAGGAGATCAACATCTACAATGTAAACATCCATTGTCATGTCGTCATAGAGGATGCCAAGAACTTGATAAATATCTTGTGCATCTTCAAATATCAAGTCACCGGCATGAAATTCATGGAGTTGGCCATCTAGATCAATCCAACTACACCCTGGAGTCTTGACAACTCCCTTCTGTTTCATTAAAAACCTCATTCTAGCAGAATCATCCCACCTTCTCATGTTTGCATATATCTGTGATGATATCACATAGTTACCAGAGTTCGAATGCTTGATCTCTAGTAGAAGCTTCATGACCCGCTCGCCAACACCTACATTCTTGAGTTTATGACAGGCACCAAGCAATGCACCTAATAAAATCTCATCTGGCTTTTCTGGCATCTTTTGAATGAAGTCCCATGCCTCATACACCCGTCCAGCACGAGACAGAAGATCCACCATGCAAGAATAATGTTCAATTTTCGGAACTAGTCCAAAATATGAGCTCATCATATCAAATAACCGACGACCTTCATCTACTAATCCAACATGAACACACACAGTGACACAGACAGTAATCCTACAAATGTGATATCATTTGGGCAGGCAGCACCACCCTCCTGATACATGCGCTGGAACTGTGATAGGGCTTCTTGTGCTCGCCCATGAAAAGCAAGTGCAGAGATCATTGCATTCCAAGATACCTCATTTTTTTGAGGCAGGTTCTGAAAAACTTGAAATGCACGATCCAAATTCCCGCACTTAGCATACATGTCAACTAACGCAGTAGCAACGTATACATCATTCTGAAAACCTCTTTTTGATGCGTATTCATCAATCGATTTCCCAAATTCCAGAGAACCAATTGATGCACATGCAGAGAGAACTTCAATCAACGTGACTTCGTTAGGGTCAGTCCCTGCCTCCTTCATGGCATTGAATAGTGAGATTGCTTCATCTGATGATCCGTTTTGTGCATCTGTTTTATATGAAAGTTTATAATGGAGGTACATATGGAAAAGGAAAAATTCAAGAAAACAGCAACCCTTCTGGTTTCAAACTTGAAGTAAATGCACATGAAAATATAAACAAATAAGAACAAGAAGTAGGAATAGGAAGACAAACACTAACCCAGTAATCATGGCATTCCAGGTGATTACTTCTTTCTTTCTCATGCCATCAAACACCCTCCTAGCTGACAATAAGTCCCCACACTTTCCACAAAGTTTCAAAAGGCGAAACTAAGTACTAAGTCGATTTTTCTTTATGAGACGAGACGTAAGCCTCGAGACGGATTGAGACGTAAGCCTTACAAAAAACAAAAAATCTAAGTAAAAAAATTATAAAATAATACCAAAAAAATCAAAGTTGGAGCATA
>CAIGRL010071730.1:0-10181 GCA_903798325.1 Fraxinus xanthoxyloides | reverse complement strand
GATTTTGGAAAAAGGAGCATGATTTGGATGGAATAAATTTACCTCCCTGATTTATAAAATAGAATAAATCACAGAATACATAAATAACATACTATATACCTCACTGATTTATAAAATAACTAACAGTCTTTTTGGTTTTCTTTGTGACTAATAATGATAGAATAGTATCAGTTGCTACTTCAGCATGAGAAAAGTGTAGCCATGGATGAAGCAAGCAAATATTAAACAAAACGTCGCAAACACCCCTTCGCCAAAATAAATTTAGGCCATGTTTGTTTCGGATTAAAATCAGTCTAATTTTAATATAACTCAAAGTCAAACAATCAATATTAACCACATCTTTCATGGCNTTATAAAATAGAATAAATCACAGAATACATAAATAACATACTATATACCTCACTGATTTATAAAATAACTAACAGTCTTTTTGGTTTTCTTTGTGACTAATAATGATAGAATAGTATCAGTTGCTACTTCAGCATGAGAAAAGTGTAGCCATGGATGAAGCAAGCAAATATTAAACAAAACGTCGCAAACACCCCTTCGCCAAAATAAATTTAGGCCATGTTTGTTTCGAATTAAAATCAGTCTAATTTTAATATAACTCAAAGTCAAACAATCAATATTAACCACATCTTTCATGGCTCCCATAACTTTTCAACTACATATTTCAAAAACTTGTATCATAATCTACTAAAAATCTAATTTTAATCTCCACAGAACACCCACTTAACAAAACATTCAGAAGGCTATTTTTCCAATTTTCCACTCTTTAACTCGTAATAAAATACTACATTATACCAGTAGCAGTTGCCTCCCTCGTGATTTTATTAACTTTGCTACTAACCTTAACCACGATAGCTCATTTAAGGGATCAAAAAATTAAAAGAAAAATAGTGGAATACTAGAATTATTTAGGTTTACAGTTTGCAGGTCGAGTTAATAAGAGGGGACTAGTAGCTAGTTTAAGAAACCACGTGGGAGTTAACTGCTCATTTCAAAACCATAGGGTGGTATTCAGCTCTTGTCCAAAATCACGGGGTAAAATTGGACAGATATATAGGGCAACCCCATCTCAGTTCTGCTGCCATTATAAAGAGAAATTGGGAAAATTGATGTTTTGAATAGTGTTTTGGAGAATACGTGGTTAAAAAGGAAAATTTTCGAATTTACGTGCTGAATATTTTATTGTGTAGATGTGTGGTTGAAAATAAATATGAGAAATAAAGAGTTTCGTTTGAATGGGAATCAAACATGGGGCTTAGCTTCCTAGCTTTATTTATCATTTAAAGCAACAATTATACAGCTTATGTAGATAAATTTCAATGCAAAGCTGATACATGAACGTATTATTTGTGCATTAAGGTCCTTGTTAACTTCAACTTCATAGCAAACTTTAAGAAAAATGGGCCTAATAAAGAAAAGCACAAAAACACGTCGCGTATTGCACCATGACCAATTCTAATAAGAACCGTGGGGGGATGTGGCGCCCTTTATTGGCTGGGGGAATATTTTACGCTTCTAATAAAAGAATTTAGACTTATTATCAATCAAGAGAGAACTCTATACTAAGTTAAATATAAATCTCTACAAATAACTTGAGCTTTGTTTAACTGTGCGTCATGTTTTAAACAAGAATATTTAGCTCATCGTCGTGTATAAAGTTGAAATAATGTAACTTATCGTCGTGTATAAAGTTGAAATAAAGTTGTTTAATAAAGTTGAAATACATTTTAAAATATTAGATGATAAATTAAAGTTCACCTAACTGATAATAATCACCGTCAGTGATAAATAACATTACTCTAATACAGCAATTTCGAGATTCTATCCTTTCGTAAGACAAACAAAAACTAAAAAGAGAGAAGGGAAGAGTAATTGAAGTTCACCTGCAAACAATGTCATAAATATTGATGGCAAAATGTCGGACCCAACCCCGCCCTGCCCCCACATATTCCCATCCCGCTTCACCCTACCAGGGAATTGGGATGGGAACGGGGAACATAATCCCATCTTATGACAAATTGAGTTTAGCTTTCATACAAAACAAAAATTGTTTCACTAGAGTTTCGCACGCGGACTCCCCTCCCATGTACATCAAACCTAAGATGGGAGGAATCTGCACGATGAAACAATCGCCATGGTGAGTGCAATCCGACTTTTCATGCCACAGAGCAAACTTTTCAAACAGGTCAACTTCATCTTTCAACTCATCTGTGTCTCTGATTCCAGAACTCGTACCAGATTCTCATGACTAATTCATAGCCACCAGCAAATCAAACAAATCATACCCAAATGCTAAGGCAGTATAACATAAATAATGCATTTATCTACATTCAACGCAGCCACAAATATTTACCTCCTCTTATCTTGATGATAATCAAGGTTTCATATACAACAAGTTTCAGCTAGAAGCATTTAGTTTCCTTTATGTCGATATTGCACACAAAACAGTGGATAGCAATGAAGAAAATTTGGTGATATAAAACCAAGAAATAAGCCTCTAGGATAGTCTAAGTGCCATTTCTTGAAGCAATGCCCTTTTCTGTGTTGCATTAATCACATGGTTCGTTTCAGCGTTCTCGAGGACATCCGTAATTATGGCGGCTGCATGACCGAGAGGTTCCTCTGCCGCTCTTTTTAGCATGAAAGCCTAGGAATGAATCACAAGATTGCAGAATATACAAATGTTATACGTCCATGATGGCTAACGAGTTGCACCATTCTATGCTTCACTATGAACTCACAGTATACAAGCATGGATATGACATCTTATATGTTAAAAGGAAATGACAGATACATGAAGAAAATGCTGAACTAAACAGTTTACCAGAGCCACAACAATTTAAAAAACAAGGGACTTGTTCTATGAAGACTAATGACTCATTTAAGGGCCTAATCAAATATATGTGCTGCCCACTAAACATTTCTGGCCTTTTATCAAGAGCTTCTACTCTGTTTTTTGTTATTTATTTTATTTTTAATTTTGGAAGGAGTGGGGTGTAGGAGGGATGGAAGGAAGGGAGGGAGAGAGAGCGAGAGAGAACCTGCCCATGATGTGATATGGTCAATATACAAGGCTCTTGAAACCATGGTTCCCCATCTACTTGAACAGGCAAACCAGCCAAAAGATGAATCTTAATCGACTGCCCCTGTGCAAGTCTACAAGCCCGAGATAGACCTACCTGACCACAGAAATATATACTGTATTTAAAAAATGGCTTTCCATTAAGAGAAAACTAACCACAATTCAGAAGTGGAAGGTCCTAATCTGAACCATAAATACATCTCATCTATTCTTTTCTTTTTTCAAAACATTGAGATGTCTCTATTGTCTAAACAGAGAACAATCAGTCGAAACCCCACACTATTTTTCATTCTGGTGATCTTGGCCTCATTTTTTCAATATTTCTATTGCACTGGTTAAAATAATCCACAGAGAGAAGCCTATATGCTCTGAAGCATGTCTCGCATTCTTTCAACCAATTAAAAATACTGCCAAGTTTTCACATAAACACAAAAAAATAACTTGACATCCATATTGTCGGTATTCATTTGAACAAACATACCTGAAGCTTTCCAAGATGCCATGTACCTGAAATACTAACAACCTCAAGCACTTTATCATGCATGGATTGAGGATCAAAATTTTCATAGCTCTCATCTTCATTCTGCCACAAGTCTACACCACCCATGTAGCTTCCAATATTAGCTAGAAGGACACCCTCTGCATCCTAAATTAATTAAAAAAACAAACATATTTTTAGTTAGATTGGTCGACTGTTAATATTTAAAATGTGGTGGTGGACAAGAAAAATATTTATCTAATAAATTGATACACTAGTACAATTTTTTTGTTGATAGGTAATCAGAAATTTTATTAATCAACGAAGCATACACGGGGAGTGTATAATCAAAATAAACAAGAGAGAAAAGACATGAAGTTAGGTAGCCCCTCAATAGGATTACTGGCCGTGGCATTAAATACACTAGAAAAATCTTGAACTCAAGAAGAATGAAAGAAAACTCATCAACAATTAAGGGAAAAAAAAACTGAATAGCTCATGCAATTTGTAAAAGGAATTATTCCAAGTGACAAATAAGTCAGACAAGTTGATCCTACTACAATTTATAGTTATATTTGGTTAAAAAAAAAATCTATTACTCCCACCTCAGGAACATTAATATCGACGCCATCAACCTCCATGAGAACTTGACATCGGAAATCTGTCCTATCCATGATACTCTTGGCACCTTCTCTTGCATAAAGAACTTTATTCATGAACTGCAGTAATGTTGGAAATGGAAATAAAGAACTATTATTAGGCATAATTTAGGAGGAAGCTAAATAAAATAGCATTTTGCAGTAAAGTCGCAAGTCCATGATCCTAGTTTCTAATTTGAAAAGACTGATATTATCAAACATGACATCCAGAATAACTCGTGTGAATTGTTCTAACATTGTACAAGATGTATGAAGCGACTGCAAAAGGTTCCAGTTCCACTTAAAATTTCAACTCTCTAGTTTAAAATGTATTAATTGAAAGAAGGGGCAAAATGTGGTTATTTATAACATCTTAATAGCTGCACAAATTAAGAGAGCAACATAAACATTGAAATCTGCTTCACACCATTTTCTATGGGTCTACGTCAAACTATTAAAGTAACATAACTGAATTTGCAGAAGTCACAAGGTCGCTTGCTAATTATAACAAAGGATAATACCATAATACTAAAAAAAGTCAGTTGATTATTACAAGACTGAAGCTTAGACTGTGATATACAAAGATAAACAGTCATCCATAAATGCATCTGTTTTGGCAAACATATGTCAATCCAAAATACCCACCTGGCACTATAAATCATGACTGAAAGAAGAAGAAAAATGAAAAACTTCACCATACCTGATTGTAAAACTTATCTGGGTTCTCCTCCCTCAGATTATGGATTTCTAGAGCAACCTTTGCATCACATCCAACTCCTACAATAGCAAGAGCCATAAAAAATACCAACACTGCATGATTACAAGATATGAAGCAAATATACACTAGGTTCCATACTCAAATAAGGATAAAATGTTATATGGATTCTTTCCCTTTGGATCTGCCTTTAAAACCAACCATAGCCATACAAATTGAAACATATCCTGAAGAAACATAAATATGTGTTCCAATACATATATCTACTGCTCAATAAGCTAGACTAAACAGCCCAACAGAGCAAGGCTTAATGAGTAGCTTCAGACTGCAAATATTAGCTCTGTCCTCCTTCAGTATAGGAAGTCCAGACATGACCGTAGATCTCCCTGTTTTTAATTTTCCTAATATGGTTCATTCTCACTTCTCGTAACTTGCTCTTCTCAGGACAAATAACAGCAGAAAGTAACTAGTAACTACCAATAGCACAGATTATCTATATTCCTGTCTTGGATAGGATAATCCAGACACATTAATAGAGAAATCTGAAACTCATAATTTTTCCCCAACAACATGAATGTGGTCATACTTGTCACCTATTCGCTCTTCTCAAGATAAGAACAACACAGAAAACTGTAGATTGCCTTCCTCCACAAACAGAGCAAGTTCTAGCCACAAAATCACTTCTCCACTTCTTTGAGATCAAATGAATAATCCTGATATGTAAGCATTTACTTCTTGCTCAGTACTTGTCAGTTTATAGTATTTATATACATGTACAATATGTGAGTTGATTATTGTTTTCAAGGAAGATATCAAGTTCTTCTCAGAAGAAAATTTGTTTTTTGGGTTTCATAGTAATAACTGTGCATCGCCAGAAGGGGGATTATAGATAAGAAATAGTCAGCTTTGATGATATTTCCTCTTGGGGGATAAACTTTGACAGGAACAAGAAGGCCAGAAAGAAGTACCAGAACATAAACAGATTTGGTACTCAGAGTGCGTGCCTGAGTGTGAGAGAGTACAGTGAGTGTCGAGTTCAAGATGTAAAATTTATTTAGTCTATCCTAATCATTTATAACTGATTTTCCACTTGGGGGAAATCCAGGAACCCACTTTCTACTTCAACTTCTCTTTCCTGAATCGTCATTACTCAAATAACAGAATAGAATTTTGCCAGATCACCCACCTTTCACTCTGTGTCATAAACCTAGGTGTAAAGTTGAAAAGGCTTCCAAACATAAAGTTTTCACCTTTAACTTGAATAATTGTAGAAATCAAGTTAGGACTTCAAATTTGAAAATAAATAAATCATCCTCACCCCCAACACCTGCATGCCACCCCCATGTAAGTGTGTCGAGTTCAAGATGCTAAATTTATTTAGAACATCGTAATCATTTATATCTGATTTTGCACTTGGGGAAGTCCAGGAATCCACTTCAACTTCTCTTTCCTGAATCATCATTACCCAAATAATATAGTAGAATTTTACCAGATAGCGCAAGTAAAAGCTCTTACCTTTCACTCTAGTATCGTTCCCTAACTAAATGTGATTTATGCTCCACAAAAAAAGTATGTACTAGAGGCTCAAAAAAGTACTCTGTTCACATGGATACGGCAGCTCATGTGAAGAGAACCTGAATTCTATTCGGCTTGGCTATCAACCCTACGCTGAACTTCGAGTAAACAAGAAGTGTCATAGTAGCTCTATTCAGAGCTTCCGACACTAGACATCCATTTATACCTTGGTGGCACACAGCCTTCCCTCCTATTGACTAGTTAAATCAAAGATTTAGAGTTGGACTAAATTATGTCCCTCTTCCAGAACATTTCACAGCACCAAACATATGCAAGACTGAGAAAGAATATGATCTAGAATATAATCTGGGAATATATAAACCATATATTTTTCAGCTCCTACAATGTTAAAATTAACCTGACACTGTCAATTTGCGCAAATTATAATCCCACTGAAATTAGTATCCAACATCTTGAAGGTACGTACTTTATAATGCTTTACAAACACGTGTAAAGTGGTCTAGTTGAAATCTATCAACATACCAAGATAATTGTTCATAAACTTTGGCGCTTGGAGTGGTTTTCCCCACTGGTTTGAAATTGATATCTTCCACCTGTCAAGGATCGTAACTGCAGCATGTTCTATGTGATGCAAAAGCATGCAAAGGCCTCCTTGTCTGTCAACCGAGCCCAAACCAGCCCCCCAGGAAAGTACTCGAGCCAAATCATTTCCAGTTCCTGCAGGAAGAATGGCTACAGGGGGAGGAGAAACAAAGTTCTGCTTGTCTATTGCATTCAATACCCAGCCAACAGTACCATCTCCACCACAGACAAGGATTCTGAAGTGAGGAACATTTCTAAATAAATATAGACCGACTTCTGGACCCTGTGTCGAGCTTAACTCAAAAACCTAAAATGAAAGGTTAATTAAAAAGGTCAGGATGAGGTGGACAAACACCCCTGCAAAAATAAAAAGTTTGCATAGAGTTCTGTCAACAAAGTAAAAGGTAGGGTCATTCCTACGATATCCTTAAGGAGTCCAACAATTCAATCTCCTAATCACCAACAATTGAAGACTACTATGCAAGTTTGATCTGAGGTACAATCTCATACACATGCAGAAGCAACCAAGGTGGGAATGCATCTAAATCTCTCACCTTTATTGTGTGCACAAAGGCAGCTAAACTGGGAGCATCTACAGCCGTGTTTTCGCCTTAACTTGGAGCTTTATTTCTTAAATAATTATTGATGGAGAAAGTTCAAAAGTGTTACCTTCATATACTCACTTTATCTCACCAAACTAGCCTGTTTTTAAGTTATGTTTTAATGACTTTCTCAAGCTTAATAGTCACAATAGAATAAGTTCATAACAGTTGTCATCAACTTGGTTATAATAAATTTCATTAGAAAATGAGGATGATACAAAAATCATGGCTGCCACCTCCCCTAACCATAAAAAGTCCGAAATTCAAAAACATTTCATAAGATAATACAGTTAATATTTCTTCCAAGTTCCATCACTATTAGTCAGACATGGCTCATACTGAAGGATTGTTTGTTAAATTGATACACCCCATGCACCTGCACACAGACACACGCACAGAGCACACATTTGACACACTCATAGAAATGGGAGAATCAGTATCAAGTAATGCATGCCCATCTACTTTGTAAATTAGCTGAAGAACTTGAATTATTAAATCTTTGACCTGGACAGGATTAAGAAGAATGTTCAGTCGGTGCCTGAGCGAGTTCCCTCGTTGAGCTCCACTTTTTGTGTTAATGAAAACTAGCAGGGGTCTTGCATCTGGAGGTAAATCAATCAATTCATATTTCTGTCTCATACCAATTAACTGAAATTCATCCTTATGGTTAAGTGATGAACTTCTTTTGAGAGTAGGTTTCTTCTCCATCTGTTTTGCTTTACCGTTTTGATTACTTGACGAACTTCTCTTCGAACTAGCTTTATCCTCCATCTCTTTTCCTTCACCATCTTGTTTTTGCACTCCTTCCGAGATCACATTTTGATTGCAGTTTTCTTCCACGCTATGAGACCCATTTACTGTTTGACTAGTCCCCGCGGTGCTTTCTGTTGATGACACACTCAAATTACTACTATTACCGGTATCAGCAGAGGTCTCAGTTCCATGTTTGTACTTACTTTGACTTCTGATGCTAGCACGTACAGAAGATGCAATCTCATTGGCCCCATGTGTAATGGAACTTAAAAATCCACCAGAATTACTCTTCAATACTTTCACATAAAGTGGAGATAGGATAAGCCTTCTAAAAGGGCCCAAATCACAAACATCGCCTGTTTCATTAAACATGCTACCATGGCAGTCAACATGCAAGAGACGTTGACACCACAGGCAACACCAAATTGGGGATCCCCCAAGAAAAGAACCACTGCATGGCTCTTCACAGTAGCTACAGAAAGAAGATTCATCAGTTTGGTCTGTCACCTCAGTCCACTGCACGGCCCATTGATGGATTACATGACCGTATCCAAACATTGATACGCACTTGCAATCCTTGTGAGCTTTTGAGGAGCAGCTCAAGTGAGCTGCTGCAGCACATATGCTGCAACGTCGGATAAACATGTCTGAAGACATCCCTGGACCAAGAGACTGTGAAGATGACATGGACTTTAAGCAAACACAGCAGTTCAAACTTTTTCCTCGAATCACAGATTCCAAAACCCATGTATGAGGAGCCAGAGGAACCTTGTTCCTTGCTTTTGGGTTTTTCTTTGACCTTGCAATGGCTTTCATCCAACTTAAGTTTAAATTTCTTCTCCATTGGAAAGCCGTGAATAATATAGTCAAAATTCCTATCGAACCAGCAATGATGCAAGAGATAATAAAAAGATGGGATTCAGCCATTTCAGATGGATTTTTAATAATCCAGCTGGGAAGCAGAGCTTCAGATTCTCTGTAGTCATCCATTGTTCAAATTCTATTTTCGCATTCTGCTCATACGTTTATTTAAGTAAACCATCTATTTTGTATGACATTTCCCAGTAACAATTTCATAATTCCTGCCACTCAGGAAAAAAAAAAAAACTGAGGCAGAATATTCCCATTCCACAAAAATCAGAACTATTCTATCAATCTCTTTCCAAAAGCCCCAAACTTAACCTTCCTATAAACTGTATCTATATGTCAATCATCGTCTTATCTTCGAAGCACTCTTTTGGACTGTAAAGCTTCTTACAGATCAGTGAATGAGTGAACAGAATAGAAATGCCTTCAGATGGATAAAATTCTGAGACGGGAGAGTGGAAATAAGAAATCAATGAAATGAAAAACTGAGCTTACACCCCATGGATAACCAAGAACACATCTAACAATCCATTTGACAGATTAAAATTTGGATTTTTCCAACACCTTTAACACAACTAGGCTACCATGCACCCATACAAAAAATGTCTACACCACACTTAAGCATGTTTCTTGAGGATGATGGAAACAAAAGTAACAAAAACTCAGCTTATAAACTACTTTTGAAGTGAGAAAGCATAATGGGACGAGCCATTTTCAGTGTACTCAAGGTAAGAATTCTTAATATGTTACTTAAACACCTCATAAATAGAAAAAAGAGGAACCATAGTGTTACGAGTAACAAAAATGAGGTAAGAGATGCTCATTAGAATATAGCCGACGCATAATCCATACTACTGATGTTACATCAACATGTCGTGCTGCTAACATTTATAAAAACATAAATACTCTTAGCACGGAC
>CAIGRL010071700.1:0-15023 GCA_903798325.1 Fraxinus xanthoxyloides | reverse complement strand
TATTGTGTAATTAAGTTATCATTTCTTGTAGGATCGACAATTCGAACTCGTTTATTCACTTTATTACTTTTATGGGACATGTGCGTCTGCAGTGCATATTTTTTAACGAATAACATATCAACATTACTTTTATAAGTTTAGTGACCAAAATTCAACACCTTAAAGTTTAATGAAAAATCAAAGATATTTTTCAAAATTTAGTGAGCAATTGAAGACGTGACAATTTGTTAATGACGTGATGCGACGTCAATATGCATTCCATAAGTCACGTCACTTATCTCATTAAAGATTTGAAACGGATGTCATACCAATGAGTTTCGTCCAATATTTAAATAAGTTTAGTGTTTAAATCTTAAAGTTCATCGGGTAATTGACCATTGAGACAATCAACCCCAAGTTTGGAATTTGACGGTGAGGAAGAAGCTTGAACAAAAAGAAAGGCCTGTTCAAATAAATCCTTCTTGCCTGTACACTTACCACTCTTCAGATCCTGAATCAGGTACTCTCTCTCGCTCTCTGTATACGTGTTATTTTTCTTGATTCTCTATTGTTCCTTTATAGCTTTGATTTTATGAACGTCATCCTTTATTTTTTCCTTCTTCTTGTGATAGATTTTTAAATTTCAATTTAGGGACAGCGAACTGAACTAATTAAATGATAGGACTGTACAACACGATGTATGAGGGCGCTTGGTTTTTTTTTAATTCTTTTTGAAGTATTTCATAGTTTTAGATGAAAAGTTAATATTTTTTTTTTTATCCAAATTTATGGTTGGAGCCCAAACAATGAGGGGATTGATATTAAACGCTGTTGGTTTAGATTGTTGTTTGAAAAATCTTTGCATTGTATTTGTTGCCGTGGAATTGGGGTTCAAAGGAAAATGTTTCTATCCAGATCCTCAGCCCCAATTTGTTGCTGGAAAGATTAGTGCTGGTTCCTTGCTTAAATTTTAAAACCCACTGACGAAAAACGGAGAATTTATGTATTATTGGAAAAGAGATCTAT
Source organism: Fraxinus xanthoxyloides (assembly GCA_903798325.1). Classification (NCBI taxonomy): domain Eukaryota; kingdom Viridiplantae; phylum Streptophyta; class Magnoliopsida; order Lamiales; family Oleaceae; genus Fraxinus; species Fraxinus xanthoxyloides. The sequence continues at coordinate 14,018 of CAIGRL010071700.1, read as the reverse complement.
AAGGTCAATTTAGATATTGAAAATTTGGAACTTGAATATGGAAACGTGTCAATAATTTGGGTGGGGGGAGCATGATTTCATTAAGAGCCGTTTGGTACCGATTAAAATTCAATTAAAATTACAAATATAGCCGTTATTGGGTCTCACTCGTCTAATAAAAGTCAACAATAACGGTTAATTTTTCAATTTTAATCCGATTTTAATCTCTATCAAACAAGCTCTAATGTTTTATATAGAAAATCCAGTTGTCTTTAATGTCTATATAGAAGAGTTAGTCCTCATTTGTTTGCCCCTGCAATCAGCTATCTTTCTATGTGCCTCCTCGTGTATATTCTTACATGAAAGGAAGTTTACCAAAATGATATGTTGCATTTGCATACATTGGTTTGATTATGGTATCTGAACTTGTATTTTAATGCTTTTTTCCAAAATCTTTCCTCTTTACATTTTCTAATTATAATTTTCCGTTTTGGAAGTGCAAAGTCATTGACTGAGAGTCACCATAACTCCCACACCCCTGCAACTTAGTGCAGTGCTTTTCCTTGCCTGTTTTACTCAAGCAAACTGGTACAGTCTACCTCAAAAGAGTGTTTTAGGCACATGTAAGTATTATGGGTCTAAATTATCCAATTTCCAGTATTAACTAACTAATTTGAAGCTACGTTTTCTTTAGGCTCTATTTGAGTCCATTTTTTGGGAGAATAAACTGTGTAATAGTGAATTTTTTGAGAACGTTTGGTTAAAAAGTGGAAATTTTTTTAGGTTTACGTGCAAAATTATTTTATTAGAAGAATGTGTGGTCAAAAATGCACTTAGGGTAAAAGTGTTTGTTGGATAGAATGGTTGAAATTTCTTTTGTTTTAGACAATTTGAAGGATAACTTTCTTGCATGTCTCTTTTACTTCCTGTAACGTGACTCGTATCAATAAGTACAGCTATTGTCTTTGGTGCCTCTGGAGGGTCTATAACGTATTTAGTTTTGCATTTATATTTCCTGTGCTTCACTAATGAGATAAGCGTTTACAGTTACATAATTTATGTTATTTTAATTATTTTCGTCCGAAAGTTGAAGTCATCAGTATTGATTCATGCAAGAGCTGTGTATAATTCATAGCTTATTTGAATATATGAACGAAACTTTATTCTTATTTTCCATGACTATATGTTTAAACTTTTACGTATTCTGTTACAGCCTATAATACACAGGTAAAATGTTCCTATTTTGTTAGATTTATATCTTGTTTTACTTACTATATTAAGGGACCTTCCTCTCCTCTCTTCCATCTCTTCTTTATGCTGAAAATGTAAGACCGGGGAACTATTTTTAATGATAAGGAGCCTCTTTCCTGCAAAATGATCTTTTAGTCAGTATTTTTCATAACAAAGATCCAATTGAACTTACTGTAAGGCGGATTTACATTTGTTTTTGTTTTTCAAAATTACAATTCCTAAATTTATCCGTCTCTGCTTAGTTTATTCGCTTGCAGCTTGCTTTTAGCTTATCAAAGAAAAATAGACAAATTCTGAACCTGTGGTCTAAAAGATAATCTTACTGTCAGAACAAATGTTTCAATGAGTGAAAATAGTTCGCTATGCTGCTATGCCCATAGCAAGTAAGATTTAGACCTCTTGCCATAAACTATAATGACCTTTCATATGCTCTGTTGGAAGCGGTAAAAAATGTACTTGACTTCCATTAGCATTGACTAAGTACTTAAATTGACATTATTCTATTGTGTTCGCTAATTGACTCATGTTTTTATTTCACATAACATGCTTTCATTCCATGGAGCTAGGACCCATTCTGTGGGTCAATATGAAAACTGCCAATAATGATGGTCAACAAAATGTTTATGGATTCTGGTTCTCAAATAAATTGTTGTTTAAACTTTATCGATGATGATTATTCTGAATTCTGGCGGCGATCTTACTGCATCATTGATGATTATTCTGATTTCTTTGGAATATGAATGTTCATGGTCAATTTATCCGTGACACTGATCTAATCATTGAAATATAATCACTTCAGAATACAGAATGTCTCGAAGGTATGACAGTCGTACTACAATCTTCTCTCCTGAAGGTCGCCTCTATCAGGTAGAATATGCGATGGAGGCCATTGGGAATGCAGGGAGTGCCATAGGAATATTGTCCAAAGATGGGGTTGTGTTGGTTGGTGAAAAGAAAGTGACTTCCAAGCTTCTACAGACCTCGGCATCGACAGAGAAGATGTACAAGATTGATGACCATGTCGCATGTGCTGTGGCTGGAATTATGTCCGATGCCAACATCCTTATTAACACTGCCAGAGTCCAAGCTCAGCGATATACCTATGCTTACCAAGAACCAATGCCAGTTGAACAACTAGTTCAGTCTTTGTGCGACACCAAGCAAGGCTACACTCAGTTTGGCGGGCTCCGTCCATTTGGTGTCTCTTTCCTTTTTGCAGGCTGGGATAAAAATTATGGGTTCCAGCTCTACATGAGTGACCCAAGTGGAAATTACAGTGGTTGGAAGGCTGCAGCAATTGGATCAAACAATCAGGCAGCTCAATCAATGCTTAAGCAGGACTACAAGGATGAAATCACGAGGGAAGAGGCCGTTCAACTTGCTCTGAAGGTACTCAGTAAGACAATGGACAGCACTAGTCTTACTTCAGAGAAACTCGAATTGGCTGAGGTTTTCCTTTCTAATGGAAAAGTGAAGTATCAGGTCTGCTCACCAGGGGCCTTGAGTAAGTTGTTAGTGAAGTTTGGAGTGACCCAACCTGCTGCCGATGCCTCTTAATATCTGTATTCTCCTTTGTTTTCAAGAACCATTTCACTGCTGCTTTTAGTTATGTTTTCGTTTTGTATGATTTCCAAGAATTATATAATGACTTGTTGCTGTAATACAATTGCTTCTTGTTATCAACCTTGTCTGGTTGGTTGTGGAAATGTCAGATTACTGGATTTCAATTTTTGCATTTGTGAAAAACGAAACTTTTTTGTTTCAAAACCATCAATTCCACATGATGTTTTTACTACTTTTGCAACTGGGACTTTCGCATCTCCAGTAAATTCGATCTCGATGCGTTCCCCGGTCCTTTTCTTTTAATGTTTCGACCCAAAGCAATATCTTCTAGCTAGTTCAGTGGAGATGAGTACACACATAAATGAGTTCACATGGTTAATCTGAAAATCAACTAGGTATGTCCGAATATCGAAAGATAGTCCCTCAAAATAATGCTCCTCACTATGCCCCAGAGGAACGTGCAGATCTTGATATTATGTCCAATTCTGAAAATAGTGATATCGAAAGTTACAAAATTGAAGTCACGCTGTGTGAAAAGTCCAAGAGAGGATGCTATCGACCATCAAGATGCCATTCGGCTGTCCATTTTACATTAAATATGAAATGACGCGCCGATTGATAACAACTCTTATCAAAGACTTCTACACAAAAAAACAAAACTTAAGTTCTCACGTCCATAAGAGATTCAGCTGTCCAACAACTTGCTGATTCTCTCTCTCACAAATTTCTAAAGGTAAAATACAACAAAATGGGGGTTAAAAATCTCAATGTTCACTATATTTTCAACATTATTTCTCAACCGTCCCTAAAGTTTTAAAATAATTGAACTGTCAAGATAATTTCAACATTGCTTTCCATCCAATTCTAAGCCCCTGTTCGGTGAGGATTAAAATCAAAATTTTCTTATATTTTGATAAAAATTGATGAAATGTGTGATTGTAAATTGTGAACCCCATAAAATATATGAATAAAATTCATTGTGAATTTTGATTAAAATCTAAATTTTAATTCTTACTAGGTTACCTTTTGAAAATTTCGGTTCGAATGATGTAGAATGATAAGTGGAAGGGAAAGAACATTAAAGGTACAATGATTGCTTAGAAACAGATTTGAAAGAATAGTGAAAAGTAAGTTCAGTGATTTGGGGAAACAACTTTCAAAGTACTGTGACCATTCAGAAAAAAATTAAAATTCAGTGATGGGTGAGAAACTTTGAAAGTACAGTGGCCATTGATTTTTTTTTTTTTTACCCCCAAGAAAATGATTCATATTTCACAGAAAGAGTAGAGCGATAAGTCATATAACAGGTGTCCAATTGACAAAACAAGGTGACCTAAAGAAAAGAAAAATAGAACAGGAATGAGCTCAGACATGGCTGAAAAGATTCATTCAAGAAATTATTGGAGATGGAGCAAACAAGATTTCTTCCCGGAAAAATCTTTTGAAAATTGGAGTAACTACCGATCTGCCCTATCACAGACCACTTCAAGATTCAAGGACCGCGTTGTAAGTAGGTCCGATGATGCACAGGAGCTTGTGGAACTTCGAAAACAGAGCGAGAATGAAATGAAACGTTGCCTTAACTGGTGGGACCTCATCTGGTTCGGATTCGGTGCAGTCATTGGAGCTGGCATCTTTGTGCTTACTGGCCAAGAAGCACGTAATCATGCAGGCCCAGCCATTGTCTTATCATATGTTGCTTCAGGCATTTCTGCAATGCTCTCTGTTTTCTGCTATACCGAATTTGCAATAGAAATTCCTGTGGCTGGAGGATCATTTGCTTACCTGAGAGTAGAACTAGGAGACCTGGCAGCCTTTATAGCAGCTGGAAATATACTTCTAGAGTCAATTGTCGGAGGTGCAGCTGTCGCTAGATCTTGGACTTCATACTTCACAAGTCTTTTGAACCGTCCTCCCAACTCATTACGAATACATACAAGTCTAAAGGATGGATACAACCTTTTGGATCCGATTGCTGTTGGAGTTCTCGCAATTGCATCAGCAATTGCAATGGCCAGTGCAAGGAGAGCTTCCTACATAAATTGGATTGCATCAGCAATAAATACTTTGGTGATTTTATTTGTGATAATTGCAGGATTTGCTCATGGCAATGCATCCAATTTGAAACCTTATTTGCCTCATGGTGCCCAAGGGGTATTCCAAGCGGCGGCAATTGTGTACTTCGCCTATGGAGGATTTGACACCATTGCAACCATGGCAGAGGAAACAAGAAATCCATCAAGAGACATACCATTAGGATTGCTAGGTTCAATGTCGTTGATCACTGTGATATATTGCTTGATGGCACTTTCATTGACCATGATGCAGAAGTACACAGATATAGACCCTGATGCAGCTTACTCTGTCGCGTTTCAGAGAGTGGGAATGCACTGGGCTAAATACCTGGTTGCCCTTGGAGCTCTCAAGGGGATGACCACAGTTCTTCTGGTAGGAGCTCTTGGGCAGGCACGTTATACTACTCATATTGCACGAGCCCACATGATTCCACCATTTTTTGCACTTGTCCATCCGAGGACAGGAACCCCCATATATGCTACACTTCTAATCACCATTTCGAGCGCCTGTATTGCCTTTTTTTCTAGCTTGGATGTCTTGGCAAGTTTGTTATCTGTGAGCACACTCTTTATCTTCATGATGATGGCTGTTGCACTTCTGGTGAGGAGGTACTACGCAAGAGGAGTCACTCCCAGAACAAATCTCTTGAAGTTAGTTATTTTTTTATTGCTCATCATTGCATCCTCCATGGGCACTTCTGCTTACTGGGGATTAAACCCTAGAGGATGGATCGGTTACACCATTACTATTCCTCTTTGGTTCCTCGGGACTATGGGGATTGCAGTGCTTTTGCCACAAGAACGAACTCCAAAGGTCTGGGGAGTTCCACTTGTTCCATGGTTCCCATCCTTGTCAATTGCAATAAACCTGTTTCTCATGGGATCGTTAGGAGCTCGAACTTTCATAAGGTTTGGCATCTGCACAGTTTTAATGTTAGTATACTACATCTTTTTCGGCCTCCATGCTACTTATGACATGGCTCATCAGCAAATCAAAACAGAATCTTCAAAATCTCCGGAAGAAGATGGAGTAGAGCAACCAAGACCGTAAAACTATCAATCTCTTGTTCTCCTTTTAACAAATGCTTTCAGAATAAGAAATTAGAAATCAAGTGATACGATGAGAATGAAAATAATTCTCAAGTAACCATTCACCATCTTTTGTTGCAAACCTAGTCCAGCTGTGATACTACATTCTATAAGCAAATTTTACTACTGCACTAAATTGTACCCACTTCATGGCTTAAGCTAGTTCAGTGAGGTATTGTGAAACAAATTTGAATTTACTGCACATATCTGCATAATGCGTGAAGGAATTTTACCTTCTAAATACAATGTAGCTGTTTAATGAATTACTGATTATTCAGCCCCCAACTCAGGTGAATGATTAAATTTAATGTGAATTACACATAGTTGCCAAAGCACAATATAACTAAGCTAAAGAAAAGAGACGGTTTAATGGCGAAAGGGATAATACCTCAGCTTGCAACGTATTATCAAACTCCTCAAACATACATCTCGGAAAGAACTTTTGTGTTTGACTATCTTCTTTTTTGAAGTATTTAAATATTCACAACCATTTCAAAATCTTGAAAATACTTCAGGACCCCTATAAAATCTCAGGTGACGACAAAGGTGATGATTCATAACCAAATTTGCTGATCGTACCTGTATGATTCTCAGATAAGAAGGTTAACAAAGTCCACGGTTCTTTGGAAAAAAATGTGCTTAACAAAATAGAGCAGCATAAATTGCAGTATTGGAAAGGTTAAAATCCATTTCAATATGGTATAAAAATCATGATTTGATACTAAATTGGTACTAGACAACGAAGTAGACGTGAAAACCAACTTTCAAATCACCTGATCAAAGAATTTTAATGTAAATGGCCCAATACAAAATTGCTTTCTGAAGAGTCTAGAATAATGGCTACACATGAATAAAATCCCTATAATCACAGATGATTGGCTTGTTTGCATCAAAATTCTCAGCACAGCGTGCATTTATATAAAGGTAGGATTACCCCAAAAAGAATGCCAGCAGCCTTGCAGTACTCTTAAGCCCTGGAGATTTATGTAGCAGTAGTAAGAACAAAAACACAAAACCTCCATGAACATTTGGTGTCATAAAAAGAGCCAGTGAATCTGCCCCCCATCTTATAGTGAACATTAGAAAATACATTGCATGACAATTTGGCATGAAAAGAAAGTAGTGATCAAAGAAGCCGCATCTCTGAAATCAGCTAAAATAATTCATTCCAACACTTGTCAATGGCTGTTTGAATCTTCTTCGGTTTACAAAATTCACGAATAATTTTTTCCCAGGTGGAGGCTTTAGGGTGAAGAAACTTATGAAGCATCACTTCTATAATTTTGGAAGCTGCTGTAACACGATGCCTTTTGTATAACCGTAGCACTAGCTCATCCAGAAACTCACTACCATTTTGTGGTGGATTTAGCTTCTCCTTTAAAGTAGTCAAGAAAGTGTTGCATGTAACTGAGTCAGGATCACAACCTTGCTCCAACATGTTATTTAAAAGATCAATGGCGCGAGAAAGGCTATCCTGTTTGCACAAAGCACTAAGAAGAATGTTATAGGTAACTACATCAGGTTTGGAATCAGACTCTTTGCATAGCATCTCGTTGAATAATTTTAAGCCCTGTTCTACTGACCCCGCAATGCAGAGACCATGAATCATTGAACTATAAGCCACAACATCAGGTGTATGTCCTTTACCAAACATATGCTTCCAAACCATCAGAGCCTCTTTCAGTTTCCCATCCTTGCACAGCCCACTGATAAGTACACTTTGACATACATCGTTCTCCATACAATCTTCATCAGCTATCTCTTTCCACACAAGGAGTGCTTTATCACTGTTCCCAGTCTGGAAGAAACCCCTCATGAGGGAGCTGTACGTATAAGCATTTGGTTTGCAACCCATTTTAATCATTTCAGAAAGAACTTCTTCTGCTTCATTTGACTTTCCTACCCGACATAAGCCATCTATAAGAGCACTATAAACAACTGTATTGGGCTTGCATCCCTTTCCCATCATCTCCTTCCACATTCTCACAGCCTGTTCAGGTTTTCCCGCTTTGAACAATCCACTAACTAGGGCTGAGTAAACATATTCATTCGCACTGTGCCCTTTTTCTTCCATGGCCAACAATACTCGTGCACCATCAACAACTCTTCCTTGCTTAACAAGTCCATTTATAATAGTCCCATACGTAACATCATTGGGAATGCATTTATTCAACAACATCCTATCCAAAAGATTGGTTGCCTTGTCCAATTTCCCTTTGAGACATAACCCATGTATAAGAGTGTTATATGTCACTTCATTTGGAACGCAACCTTTGAGAAACATATTATCCACAATTTTTGCTGCTCGAGCCAAGTCCCCCTTCTTGCAAAGCCCATTGATCAAGATGTTAAATGTCACTGGGTTCGGGAAACATCCTTCTATCTGCATCTCATCCAACAGAGCCACTGCCTCATCAATTCTATCCACTTTACACAACCCATCCATCAATGTGCAATATGTGTACACATCTGGTACAGACTTCCAAACTGGCATTTCCCTGAACACATGTATAGCTCTATCAACTAACCCTAATTTACATAATGCTTTAACAACTAAATTAAATGTCAATACATTAGGGGAAATATTCTGTGTGCTAACAATTACATAATTATAGAACTCCACCGCACGACTATACAAACCTTCTTGAATTATCACGTTAAGAACCGAGTTAAATGACTTAACCGTTCGTTTACATTGAAATTCATCAACCATTCTACTAAACAGCTCAACTGCCTTTTCTGTTAAGTGTGCTTTCCCATAAGCTCTAAACACCACAATAAAATTCTTCTCAACAAAAGCTCTTCTTTCCCGTTTCATTCTACTAAAAACCATCTCCACGGACATGAAATCCCCAGACTTGGCATAATTCTCAATAAGGGAATAAAATGTGGAGTCACCACGTCTGTAAGACCCCGACTTTGGGGCATCTCTGAATATTTTATCAGGAATCGGAGGATCTTTTTCAAAATCAAGACCAGAATCTTGGGGTGGCTCAATAATTTTACGGGAAACAGAGGGTTCAATAAAAAATTGTGATTTTTGAATATCATAATCAGTATTAGCGGAGGGTTTGGAAAGAGCTGAAGAGTAAGGGCAACAGTGTGACTTACATGGGATTGAAAAGAGCTTCAAAGTAAGGTGCTTTCTGTTAAATTTGGTGATGGGCATTCCTGTAATCAGTAAAAGTTTTTACGTTGTGCAAAATACTTAACATATTCTCAGAAACTCAAATGGGATTGTAGATAAAGGCATAACTGTGGACAGGGAGAAATAAAGAGGCGGAGAGTGGAGGTCCAGGAGGAATTGAATTCGATCGGGGTTTGGGAATTGGCTATTTATCTGTGCGTGTAAACCGTCTGGGGGGCAATCCAACGTTGGGCTAAGCTTAGAGAACAATAGGTTTTTTTCACCTAGACTTCTCCAAGTAGAGTGGTGATTTTATTAATTTTTTTCCCTAACTGCGTCCCTCAAAATTGCCTGCTTCTATTAAAATAAAATGATAAAGTGCACTCAAATTTAAACATTCGATGTAATAGATGAAAAGAAAATTGGAACGAAAAAGTAAGAGAAGAAAAAATACAATATTAAAAAGATTTCGACATCTCTCGACAGGTCAATAATAATAATCAGCGGTTGTATTTGACATCGTCAACTATCAACAACGACACACTCTTAAGAAATCTGGTCATATGGATGACAAAGCTCTTCGTTCCTGCCTTGCCTTGATAGTAAATGGGATGAGGATGGGATTGAACTCACGACTCATGTCTGTATCTATTTTTTTAATTATATTTTATTTTTTATTTTTTTAAATAAATGAATAATATAACAAGATGTTAAATGAAGATTTTTACGTCATCCTGCTTTCAAAAATTCTTGACGGACGAGGATGGTAATTGCAAATTCGGCCATACTACATCGTGTTGTCATTCCTATTAGGTTATTGATAACAACTACAAATTATTGATATCTCTATTCACCTCTTGATTATTTGATAGAATCAATGTTTTTAAATCAAGATCAATTCGAACACATCGACCTGACTTCAACAATGTTTTGGGCCCTTAATAGTTATGATTTGCTTATGAGTCGTTCACAACCCAACAATGATCAAGAGTGGGTGAATGGGGATTGAATTGGACGACGTGATGGAGCTTTTAGGTTGAGGAAGATGGATTGTGGTTTTCTCTATTTTTTTCATTTCCATTTTCTTTTTTTATCGTTTAAATTCGAGGGCAACTTTGTCATTTTACATCAATTTAACAGAAAAATTTAGACAGACACGTTATTCAAGGACAAACTATTCTAATTTATAGAAGGTTGGGAACATGATTGCTACTTTGAGCAAATGTTGGGGATAGTACATGCAAAAAAGTAAGTTATTTATTTGATAATTTCTTATTATTTAATACACGTGTTACCTATATTTTTTTTAACGTGATTAAGAGCTTGTTTGATTTTCATTATTTTGATAAAAGTACAGTTTGAAATAGTGATTTGATTGAGAATATGTGTTAAAAAAAAATAAAGAAAAAATTTATATTTGTTTGTAATATTGTTTTATTGAAAAATGTGTACTAAAAGTAAAAGAAAGATAAATATATTTTAAAAATAACGGAGAGAATTGGGAGAAGTTACTTTTTCCGTTACTTTTCGAAATAAATAAAGAAGTTTTTTTCCAGAATTTTTTGAAAATGTTTCCTTTTTCAGTTTTGCTCTGTTATTTTGCTCTTTATTTTTAAAAAAATAGAGAAAATAAAGAATCAATAGGTGTTCGCAGGATAGCCGAACTGGTTCACCGCTAAACCGGTTATTGTCCAGCCCTACTTGCTATATTCGACCCAGTAACTTTCCATATCGGAGATCCAAAATCTCTGAATCTGTATCTCTACTTCGCACTTGTAAATAAATAGTTAAATTGGGTGACAAATAATTCTCACTTTCGCCAAAAAAATTTCACACTCGTGGTTTGCTGATTATATATAGAAACCCTAACCCCAGTTTCGTGTTGAACAATAATTAATTGCAGAATAAGTGGAAAGGATAATTTGAGGGTTTCTTTTGATTTTTGTGTCCTGAATTTTTTTGGTCAGAATTAATTTTGAAAAGAAGAAGATGAAGCTGAATCTCTACATCAGCTTCACATTTTTCTGATAAGACTGTTACCGTTACATGGCCAGTTCTCAATCTCAGCATCGCAGCGTTTTTGGTTAGTTCTTCCTGCTTGCTCTTATCTTTTATTTTAATTATTCACATAAATTTTTTTCGTTGTAAATAGTCACAGAAGAATTGTACTTCGTAAATAGTCACACAAGAACTGTCAGAGTGATGAAATTTTTCGCTTTTTACTGATAATTGTATTGGTTGACATATATAGTTGGGAATATACCGTATGATGCAACTGAAGAACAACTCGTTCAAATTTGTGAGGAGGTTGGCCCCGTTGTTTCATTCAGGTCAGTTCAATTTAAAGGGAAAAAAAAAAAAATAATTCAAGATTATGGCTTTCCACTTCTCTTTGGCTATTCCTTAATTGGAAAATAAGTCCTATTTGATTTGTTACTGCCCCGTGTAAAATATCTCCTTTTTAAAGTTCAATCATCGCGATATTAATTATTTGCGATGATGGGTAAACTAGGAACTTGTTAAGAACACTGGTTACTTTTGATATCTGGTTGTGATAATTGAATTGATCATTGTAGATCCATGTTTTCTAGATGTAACTTTTTGGAAAAGCGTCCGTTCATACAAGAAAGATGTCAGGATGCATTACTGTATACTTTACTGTTTTGAGATAACTTGAGTGAAAGAAAATGTAGCTATGAAAAAGTGCGAAGGAGATGGAGGTCTTAGCAATTAGATTTTAGGGTGAAATTACCAGGATATCACCTATATATAACATTATATTAAATGTGTGTCCCTGGATGGTCTAATAAAATGCCAAGGCTCAACTTTTAAGCTTTCATTTCTGAGGCCCATAAAATACAAGCCAAATCTTGGAAAATGGCGAAACTTGATGTTTCCAGACATGCCAAACGCATAAAACATGGTGTAGCATGGTGTGGTTTTGCTTCTTTGTTGTATACTGAAGTTTCATATGGTGATACTGCTAGTAAGAAGTCAGCCAATTTGTGCAGTGTCCAAGCCTCCAAGGGGTTGTTAAATCAGCAAGCAGTGGCATGCTGATTTTATTCATGTGAAATGTTGCCAGATGATACTTTTTGATGTAGAAAATTTGCTCATAGATCCACATCAATGTCCAGTTTGTGTGGTGTTTTTTCTTCTCCACGTCTTCCTTGTTGATTTATATGCAATAGAGATGCCGGAGGGAGTGGCAAAGTCCGATTCAATTCTGACTTTCAAATTGGATATGAATATATGTAGTATAATACTAGAGAGAGAGAGCTCAAGAAATTTATGCAAAGTGTAAGGAGAAATTCTCCTTACGTGTAGGTCTTCGGTGTATCTCCTTGTGTTGTCGTTACCTTCATAAGATTTGTCAAAACTGATTCACATGTAGGTTGGAGGTTTTAATATCTGCGAGTGATGTGATTGGTAGCGTGTTAACCGATTTAGCAGTGATCAGCATTGACTCTGTGCAAGCAAGATTTGTTATTGAACTGCAAATTTTGTTTCATTTTCTGATCTGACGTTTGCCTGAAAGAATCTTTGAAAGGGAGATGATGCTATATTGGCTTCAATCGCATGTAGAAACGAATGACCTGATATTCAGTGCATTCTTCAAAAATTTAATTATCAAGAGAATTTGTTTGGTATTGAAGTGAAAAATAATCTCAAATGGACTCTTCTGTATTATAACTTAAGCGTTTATGTCCTTGATTGAAAGCTACTTAAATGTTATCCTGCTTCCTTTTTACTCAGATTAGTTATTGATAGAGAAACTGGGAAGCCGAAGGGCTATGGGTTCTGTGAATACAAGGATGAGGAGACAGCATTGAGTGCTCGCCGTAATCTTCAGGGATATGAGATAAATGGACGGCAGCTACGCGTTGATTTTGCTGAGAATGACAAGAACACTGACCGAAATCGTGAGCAGGTAACCATTTACACTTGCATGTTTTTTTCCAATTTTTGGGGCTTTTCTTTTTCCAGGGATATTTTTCTCTAGTTACACTTCACTTTTGGTACAGCCTTTTCAAAAAACATTGCTTTTAATATCATGCATTTTGTTAATTATACCTGTGCTTATCTGTATTGGTCATACATGAAAATTTTTGGTCTTTAATGCCACTTCATTGCTGGATGCTTTATATAGTTGAGTGCTCATCAAATTTTCTTTGTTTTCTGATTATGATTGTTTTTTGGATATTGCTGTATGTTCATGGCCTAATCTAGGGAGCGTAGAGGCAGAAAATATCACTTAACCTCTGTTTGGTGGAAATTGAAATTCAGATTTTAATCTAAGTCAAAGTCAACAATTATTTTTAACCACATATTTTATGGAATTCGCAACTTTTCAACCATACATTTCATTAACTTTTATCAAAATCTGATTTTAGTCCCCATCAAATGGAGGCTTAATAAAAATTTTAGATTAAGTAATTTAAAATTTAATAATTCGTAATGCAGTTTGTTAAGTATGAAGCCTGATTAGTATGCAAGTTTTCAGTAGAGCTTAATGGAGGAATTTGATCAAATGAAGTTCTAATGAGGAAAGAGATTCCCTTGAGAATTAGGTCAAGCTGTGTAGGTTCAATGCGAAGTATTGAAGGCATATTAGCAGAACACCCATCAACCATTTCTTTTGAAGAAAGAACACCCAACAACTTATTAATGCGCACTGATGAACAAACTTGAGGTTCAAGACTGCCCTGACATGGTTACTTCTATTCAGGTCAGAGCAATTCACCTCTATTTTGGACGTTCAACCGGATAAAATTTTTATAGATCTGATCACAGCTACTTTAACAAACCAGACCCAGCAATATATTTGCTCCAATTCCAATCAGAGACAACTAGTTTGGTGGTGCACTGATTGTAACTCAGATATGTGGTTCACTGATTGTAACTCAGATACTTAGGCTCCGTTTGATTGACAA
>CAIGRL010071690.1:0-22874 GCA_903798325.1 Fraxinus xanthoxyloides | reverse complement strand
CATTCTCACTGCATGACACCAAGTTTGGGGGTTTTTGGTGTTAGTCCAAGACCTTTTAAGATTTTAACCCCTAAGATAAGTTTAAAAACAAGAAGATGGAAATGAGAAAAAAAGAGCCCTAGCCATTTTTTCCAAAAAGAGAGGAAAAATAGTTTTTTATGTGCTCAGATTTCATCAAAGCTTAGACTTTTACCCATTCTCTGATTGAGCTAAAATTTAGAGAAGTTCGCAAGATAGGGAGCTACAATCTGCATGGTGGATATCAAATTTTGAGCTCGGGAACATTGGTTCATGTGTGAATAGTGAAAGTAACGAAGTTTAACCCAACTAACACCTAGAGAAGGGTGAATACGTGTTTATGCGAAATTTAAATTTACCAATTAATAAATGCAACAAGTCACAATTATTAATTAATCCAGATGAATTCACGTACACTACTATCCTATATTGAATTGCTGCAAATAATAAATTATTGAAAAATAATTAACACCTGAAAATTGTTGACGGAGAAAAATAAATTACTGGACTGCGTGCTCCTAAAATTACTGAAAAATAAATTATTGGATTGTGTGCTCCTACACCAACTCTTGTCCTTCTGAATTCGTCTATCTCCTATATATCAATAAGAACTCCTCGTTATCCAACAATCAAAAACTTTGATCACCTTCCTTGATCTTCAGAACTGTGACAAATGTTATGGAAGTATGTGTTTGGTTAATATGAGATTGATGTTTTTCAATGCAATGATGAACTCAATATGGAGGTTGAACTCTAATAATGATATGAATGAATTAATCTCTTATTTCTCTCAATGTTCAACTCTTATTCTTTCAAATGGTGGCATGCATATATATAGTGAGAGATTTTGGGTAGTATGAGCCGGATAAAAAGCTTGAAAAATGCGAATTAGATTTTCTCGGGATACATTATCGCTCAAGTGACAACTCAGCGATAGGTGAGCGAAAGTGTGTCGCTCGAGCGAAGTCCAGGCAACATGCGGGCGACGCAGCTTCTATTCTTACTGCTATAGCATTAGCTGGGCTATAGGCTATCTAAGTTGCGACGACTCTTTTCCCTTCATTCCATACTCGAACTCTAGGATTTCTAACTAACCACTTGACATTTTGACTTTTAAAAACTCTTTACAATAATAGTTTTGTCAAAAGATTACCAATAACTTTAAAACCTAACTAATAGTAACAATAGGTTTGTAGGTATATTCTTCGTATTGCAAATTGTATTATTGAGATTTTCGTTATCTTGAAGAAATGTAAGTTGTAGCCTTTAGTTTTGACTAGAGACGAATTTTTATATCCATTATTTGGTTGTTAGTGGAATTTTTAACTAGACAAGGTCCCTGATTTTTATTTCTCACACTCGGTTAGTTTTTCACATAAAATAATGGCTTGTGTTCTTGTGACTTTGTGTTATAATATTTCAGCATATACTATTGTCTAACAAGACACTTTACTTATTTGCTTCTAGGAAGAATAATTATTTTGTCGTGTATCCATTACATCTCTCCCAACATGTGGTAACAAAGCCAAGTTCCTATATTTGGATTTTGCATCATGGAAGCAAATTTAAGTAAAATGATTAACTTGAATGGTTTAAACTATCACGTATAGAAAAATGAAATGGAGACCTTTTTTATGTAAAAGATTATACCTACTGGTATTTGCTACTGAAAAATTGAATAACAAATTTAATGAAGGAAGGACTTTGTTGCATCAAAAATTCTATGTTATATCAGGCAATGAGTAAATGGTAATGTTCCGAACAATGTTAGTGAGGAGACACATGCTTGTACTCTATGGATTAAGTTTGAAAAGTTATATGCTAGAAAGACTGGAAATGATAAAATGTTTCTAATTAAACACATGGTGACATTGAGATATCAGGATGAGACTCATTTAACTGATCGTTTGAATGCATTTCAAGAAATTATTAATCAGTTGATTAGAATAGGTATTAAGCTTGATGATGAGATTCAGGGGCTATGGTTGTTTGGTTTACTATCGGACTCGTGGGAGACACTCAGAAATTCATTATCTAACTGTACTTCAGATGATGTCATTACAATGGATATGGCCAAGAGTAGTATGTTGAATAGAGAGATGAAAAGAAAATCACAGGGATCCTCTTCGCAATCAGAGGTCTTGGCTACAAAAAAAAAGGGGGAGTAAGAACAAAGGTCCATAGAACAGAGACAGAAGCATAGGCAAGTGGAATAAGTTTGCGAATGTCAAGTGTCATTATGGGAAAAAGGGGAGACATCAAGAAATATTGTAGGTAATGGAAGAGAGAAAATAAGAATGAGAAATGAATGAAGGAAAGAACGAGGATGATAAAGATGGTGGTGATAGAGTTGCTACCACCACTCTTGTAGACTTCTTCATTATTGAGGATGATGAGATGATCAATATTGCAAGTCACGAGACCGATTGGGTGATTGATAGTGGTGCCTTCGTTCAAGCTATATCGTGAAAAAGACTTATTTACCTCCTATAGATATGGTGATTGCGAAACTGTAAAGATGAGTAATGATTGTCTGGTTAAAGTTATTAGTAATGAAGATGTGTATCTAGAGATGAATAATCGTTCAAGGTTGGTTCTTAAAGATGTAAAGTATATTATAGACATCCGTTTGAACTTGATTTCTATTAAGAAACGTGATGGTGATAGGTATGACGGTACCTTTACTAATGGCCAGTGAAAGCTCAATTGGGGTGATATGGTTGTGGCTTAAGACAAAAAGATCTCAACATTGTACATTTTGCATGCAAATCTCTCCAATAACATTGTTAATATAATGAAGGATGATGTTGCAGTAGAGTTGTGGCATAAGAGGCTTGCTTACATGAGTGACAAAGGATTAGCCATATTGAGGAAGAAAAGTGTAATAAGTGGAATGAAAAGTACACATTTAAAAAGGTGTAGTCACTATGTGTGCTGTGAAGCAAATCAAAGTCTTATTCAAGAATCTTGCTCCTCTAAAAAAGTAAAAAATACTAGCTTTGATACATCCATATTTGTGTGGTCCTATGAAGACGAGAACACTTGGTTGCTTCAGTTACATTGTAACATTCATAGATGTTTATTCAAGGAAGTTATGGGCTTATACCTTGAAGACAAAAGATCAAGTGTTGAGTGTGTTCAAACAATTTCAGGCCCAGGTTGAAAGATAGATTGGGAAGAAGCTAAGGTGTATCTGAACTGATAATAGAAGAGAGTATTTTAGTCCTTTTGATAAATATTGCGTGCATCAATGAATGTAGCATCAAAAGGTAACTCCAAAAACTCTTCAATTGAATGGCATAGCTGAAAGGTTGAACAAAACATTAGTTGAGAGAGTGAGATTTTTACTTTCTCTAGCCCAATTGCCAAGATTCTTTTGGAGTGAGGCACTGAGCATGGTTGTACATGTATTTAATTTTACACTTTGTGTTCTCTTACAGTATGATGTACCAGATAGAGTTTGGATAGGTAAGGATGTTTCCTATGATCACGTACGTGTGTTTGGGTGCAAAACATTTGTGCATGTTCCTAAAGATAAGAAGTCCAAGATTGATAGGAAAACACGATAATGTATATCCTTGGTTATGGTCAAGATGAATTTGGATATCGACTTTATGATCCAGTTGAGAACAAAATTATGAGAAGTAGAGATGTCACATTTCTTGAAGATCCCACGATTTAGGATATTGAGAAAGTATAAAAATCTGTACTTTAGTAAGGTCATAATTTGATTGATTTAGATCGGGTTCTTTTGAAGAATTTACTAACTCGAGGATGATGCTAAGGATGGCCATGAGGGTATAGGTGATGTTGATTCTCTTTTGTAAACTCATGCACATGATGAGACTCATGAGCAGTTGACAATGCCAACTACTACACGAGAAGTTCACTAGAAGTTCCTCTCAGGAGGTCGACCATAGATTGACATCTTTCCATAGGATATTCCATAGAGCGGTATGTATTATTGATTGATGGGGAAGAGCTCGAGAGTTATACAGAAGCCATGGAAGATGGACATAAGATAAAGTAAGTTGAGGCCATGCAAGATAAGATGCATTTATTACATGAAGACCACACATTCGAGTTAGTGAAGCTACCTAAGGATAAAAGAGCTTTGAAGGACATGTGGATCTACATGATGAAGTAAAATGAGCTCACTTCACAACCACGGTATAAAGCTAGATTAGTTGTAAAAGGGTTTGATCACAAAACGTGTTGATTTTAACAAGAACTTCTTGTAAAGATGTCATCCGTTCGCATTGTTCTCAACCTAGTAGCTAATTTTGACTTAGAAGTTAAGCATATAGATATGAAAATTGCCTTTCTTCATGATGATTTGGAGGAGGACATTTATATGGAGCAGACAGAAGGTTTTAAAGTGGAAGAGAAAAATGAATTATGTGTGGAAGCTCAAGAAATTATTTGAAGCAAGAATCAAGATAGTGAAACAAGAAGTTTGAGTTTGTTACTGGAGAATAAGACTACAAGAAAATAACTTCTTATTAGTAGATATTTGTTCAAAAAATCCGTGATGATGATTTTATCATTTTATTGATGATATGTTGATTGTTGATAAGAATGCTTCAAGAATGGGCACATAGAAGAAGCAGTTGAGTAAATCTTTTGCTTTGAAGGACTCGAGATAAGAAAAGAAAATTCTTAGCATAATAATCAATCATAATAGTAGTGCCAAGAAATTATATTTGACATAGGATGGATATCTTAAGAGAAAATTCTTCACAAGTTTAATATGGAAAAAGCTGAAGTAGTTAGCTCTCATCTTACTACCCACGTTAGATTGAGCAAGTAATGTACTTCTACAAAAAAAGGTAAGAAAGACATTGAAAGAGTTATTCATGCATCAGTTGTAGGAAGTTTAACGTATGCGATGGACAAGACCAAATATAACCCATAAAGTTGGTGTAGTTAATTGTTTCTAGTCAAATCCGGAAATAGAGCATTGGAATGCAATTAAATAGATTGTGAGGTAACTTCAATACCTCAAGTGTTGGTTACACAGATGTATATATGGCTGGACACATGGATACCCGCAAGTGTATATTAGGTTATTTGATTACTTTTGCAAGTGGTATTGTAGCTAGGCAATCTAACTTCAAAAATGTAATGCACTTTCTCTGATAGAGGATGAGTTTATTGAAGCAATATAGGCGATTAAAGAATTGTTGTGGGTAAAGAAGTTCGTGAGAGAACTTGATTTAAAACAGCAGAGGTATGTGTTATTTTGTAATAGTCAGAGTGCTATTCATCTTGTTAGAAATTTAGGTTTTCATGCAAGATTGAAGCACATTGATGTGAGATACCATTGAATCAGGGATGTTTTGAATGATAAGTTGTTGAAACTTGAGAAAGTTTATACTGATCATAATGGTTTTGATATGTTGATAAAGACATTACCAAAGAAGAAGTTTGAAAATTGTTGTTTGATTGCTAGGATAGCAAATTCCTCCCCATAGTCGGAAGGATGAGATTTGTTGTGTTATTTCCTTTTATGTGGAGGAAAACCCAAGTTTGGGGTCTTCTACTGTAGTCTAAATCTCATTAGGAGTTTAATTCTAAGGATGAGTTTATATATAAGAAAATGGGGGAAAAAATAGCTCTGGTCCTTTTTCCCCCCAAAAAAGACCCAGATTTCATCAAAGTTTCGAACCTGAGTTGCCCGTGGTGTGATCGAGTTGAAATTCGAATAAGAGATTTACAAGATAAACGGTGGAGATCGGATTGAGCTCAAGAATATTGGTTCGTGTGCTTGAACAGTAATCGTAGGTTTGTGGGTATATTCTTCCTATTTCAAATTGTATTGTCGAGATTTTCATTATTTTGAAGAAATATAAGTTGTAGCTTCTAGTTGTGACTACAAAAGGCTTTTTGTATCCATTATTTGGTTTATAGTGGAGATTTTGACTGGACTACGTCCCGTGATTTTTATTCCTCACACTAGGCAAGTTTTTCATGTAAAATAATTGTTTGCTTTCTTGTGACTTAGTTTGATTGTGAAATAAATGAAGCTCGACCCTAACAATATTTATAAAGGATGAATAGGCATTTAACGCGGAATTAAAAACAATCACGAATTAAACAACAAGAAGTCACTTTTAATTCTTATCTAGATGGTTAATTATGCAAGTCAAGTAATCCTATGTTGAATTACCACAGTTTGCATATCATAAACAACAAATAATAAAGTAGTAAATAATATAAGAATTGTTCGCAGAAAAACCCAACTAGGAAAAACTTCAGACTCTGTCAGTCAATCCACTATAAACGATTTTGTACTTACAGTCTACCAGACTAAATGATGACACAAACTATCTGATCTCCTGACTGCAATTCTGACGGCTCTCCTGAATTCTGTGCTCCCCTGCACCAATTCCCACTGCAATAACCAACGCTTTCCTGAAACTCCGCTATCATGCAGCAGCCTCTAACTTGGTAGAATCGCCTATCTCATTTGAATCATGAAGAACAACCCGTTCTTCATAAAATGGAACTACAATCGTCTTCCTCAATCTTCAACACCTCTGACAGATATGTAGGAAGTTTGATTTTTGTTATTTGGATATTGAATCTGATATTNATGATGACACAAACTATCTGATCTCCTGACTGCAATTCTGACGGCTCTCCTGAATTCTGTGCTCCCCTGCACCAATTCCCACTGCAATAACCAACGCTTTCCTGAAACTCCGCTATCATGCAGCAGCCTCTAACTTGGTAGAATCGCCTATCTCATTTGAATCATGAAGAACAACCCGTTCTTCATAAAATGGAACTACAATCGTCTTCCTCAATCTTCAACACCTCTGACAGATATGTAGGAAGTTTGATTTTTGTTATTTGGATATTGAATCTGATATTTTTCTGACCAAAATACTCACACAAGATGAAGGTTGAATGATGGAATGAATAGATCTCTCACAAATGAAGATCTCTCAATTAACAACCTTAAGAAAAACGTTGTGTCCGTATTCTTGTATATATAGATAGGTCAAAAAATCAATGGACCGAGAAAAAAGCCTTTAAAACACGAAAAGCGTCGCTCGAGTGAAGTGCCGCGAAAGTCAAGGGACAGGGTGTCGTTCGAACATAAGGGACAATAGTCTAGCGAAGATGTTTCTGCTTTTGTAGCTCGAGCTAACCCTTGGCAACAGTCCAACGAAAGTCCACGTCGTTTTCCTCCTTATTCCAAACTCGAAACCCTAAACTTAATAACCAACTTTTACACAAATTGCATATTGCTCCTTGAACTTTGACAGCCTATCAATTTAAGTCATTTTGTTCACTGAATTTGCCAATTACAAAATCAATCAAAACCTAACAAACTTCCCATTTGGCATTCTGTGACAAAACACTAATTTATGTCAAGGCAGTAATAAAATAAAAGTTACAGACCCAAAACCAATGACACTCCATAAACTATACAATGTCTAGAACGAACTCTGCAGTACCTGTTTCCTGAAATAGACAATTTAAATACCAATGTAAAAATGTGTTGAACACACTATCAAAGATAATCACAATTCAAACAGTTCACTTATATGTGTCATTTAAGCAATTGTAATTCAAATAGCATATTTTTTTAGTTTTAAATCACATGCTAAACTAAGACACAGTATCAATGCAACACAACATATCAAATCAAAACATTGACACAGTAAAAACATCAAAAACTTAATTTAGCGAAACTGAACTCGAACAAATATGCATATGCTCCCCCTTATTGCAAACGCTCAAAATGTTTAAACAGTATGTAAATGTATCTATGTCTCACCCCATCGACCCCTCAAACATAAATTGCAAATCATAAATGCAAATGAAGAAATGATATTAAATTCAAAAATTTCTTCCCCTTTTTGTTACAAAATGACAAGGGCAAAGCAGAAACACACAACATCTCAATAATATAGGTATAAGCAATCACAAGTATATGCAATGAATACTAAACTTTCCCACAATTCCAACTTAAAGCACCCATGGAATAAATGATACAAGTGGCTCATATGAGCTAAGTGTCACTAATCCTCTGGTAGTAGGATTCCAAACCTTAAATTTGTGAGAAAGAACATGCAAAACATCACTACAAATAAGTATATTCATCTACTTATGAAAGTCAAGCCGTATGTCAGATTAGAACCTACATATGAAAGCTTATTTCTAATGAACAATTTCTTTTGAAGAAATCATTTTCTCCCCCGACTTACAACACAAATATTTTTTTTATCACAACTTTTAAAAGGAATACTCACATATTTTTATTCATCTTAAGTGCAGACTCCTTTCCATGTAGCAACTAATATGACCTCTGTAACGAGCTTTAGGCCGGTTAACCTAAGTCTGATGACCATGGGCACCAGATTATGAGAAACCCCGCGGGCTTCATTACTCAAGTCACGTAGGCTCTGAAAAGAAGCATTAAGATATTAAGTCCCTTATATTTATTTATTTTTCAGACAGATATTGATTCATACAGGGGCAATATCGAGTTTAGGTCTAATAAAAATGGTCAATTCATATTCAAAGTCACCCTACTAACATATAGCCGCCATCTCAAATCTCACGCGCAGTAGTGTCCCACTGTCAAGATCATAGTGTGTGCAGTGCAGATGGTATATGAAGAGACTTATATTAAATACTTATAAGCATTCTAAACTAGTAATGAAAATTATATTAAAGCTCACCAAATAAACTCATTCTTGATTAGAACCAACAAAATCAAGTGTATTGTATGTTATGTTGTAAAACCAATTTCCAAATCAAACGTTTTTTGTTTTCAAAAAATTTTGTTGTTTTTGATTATTTTTTTTTCTGTTTTTCCTAGAGCAAAACTTTAAAATAAAGTAATGAAAGCAAACATTTTTGTTTGTTTTCCGAATAAAAACATGCACCAAACACACAAAGCATAAAAATTCAAACAAAACACAAAACATAAAATAAAATGCATGAGAACAAGTAAATAAATATAATGCATGCATAACAAAATGTCATACAATAGTAAAATACGAGCATGCATCAAGTAGACTTGGTCAATAAGGTACACAAATACTAATAGTTGTTCGAAGAGATTCAAACCGAAAACCATCCAACAATTTAACAAACAAATCAACTAATTGGTCATCAGTAGAAATATGTTCAAGATTCACAATTTGAGTTTGCACGAGCTCTCGAATAAAATGATGTCTGATGTCAATATATTTAGTTCGAGAGTGTTGAACGTGATTTTTAGAAATATTAATAGCGATGGTGTTATCACAAAACACAGTCATAGTACTATGTCCAATCTCATAATCACTCAACATTTGCTTCATCCAAAATAGTTGAGTGCAACAACTTCCTATCGCAATGTACTCGACCTCGGCTGTGGACAATGAGATAGAATTTTGTTTCTTACTCATCCAAGCCACGAGGTTAGCACCAACATAAAAACAACCACCAAAAATATTCTTTCTATCATCGGCATTATCAACCTAATCAGCATCGGAATAACTAGTAAGATCAAGATTAGAGTCCTTAGAGTACATGACCCCATAATCAACAGTACCTTGACATATCTAATAGTATGTCGCACGGTGCTTAGGCGTGATTCCTTGAGATCAGCCTGAAAACGCGCACAGACCTCGAGACTAAATGCTATGTTAGGTTCACTAGCAGTGAGGTAAAGCAGATTACCTATCATACTCCTTTACAGTGTTTGATAAACAATATTGCCTATAGGATCTAAACCGAACTTGATATTGGTGCTCATAGGGGTTCTAGTGTGTTTCTTGCTGTCTAATCCAAATCATTTGACAAGATTCTTGGCATATTTCGATTGAGATATGAATAATCCTTCATCACGCTGCTTGAATTGAAGTCCAAGAAAGTAAACTCACCAATCTTGACTTGAAGTCCAAGAAAGTAAACTCACCAATCATACTCGTTTCAAATTCTTGCTTCATATACTCAGCGAATTCATGAGCAAGTAAATCAACGGGAGAACCAAAGACGATGTCATCCACATAGATCGGAGCTATGGTAATGGTATCCTCAATTCATCTTATAAACAAGGTTATGTCTGTACCACCTCTCGCGAAACCATGTTCCAGGAGGTATGCAGTAAGCCGATCATACCAGGCTCTAGGAGTTTATTTCAGCCCATACAAGGCTTTATTCAGCCCATATACATAGTGAGGATATTTCAGATCAACGAACCCTTTAAGTTGTTCCATGTAGGCTTCTTCTTGAAGAATGTCATTTAGGAAAACATTCTTGACATCAATTTGGTACAATTTGAAACCTAAGGTACAAGCAACCGCAAGAAGAATTCTAATGGATTCAAGCCTAACTACCGGGGCAAAAGTTTCATAAAAATCAACACCTTTAACCAGAGTGTATCCATGAGCAACCAACCTAGCCTTATTTCTCGTAAAGGTACCTTGATCATCCGTTTTGTTCTTGGATATCCACTTCGTACCAATCACATTGCAATCATCAGGCCTAGGCGCTAAGTCCCAAACTTTGTTGCTAAGAAACTGATTTAACTTATCATGTATAGAATTAACCCAACATTCATCCCTAAGGGCTTCCTCAACCTTCTTCTGTTCAATCTAAACACATAGCTCGCATGTAACAGGTTGTTCAAAACCCTCTTGAGAAGTCTCATTCCTTCTTTTATATCTCCAATCACATTATCCTTAGGGTGATTCAATTTGACTCCGGACGAGGGTTCTTTGGGTGGTTTAACTTGATTATCAGAAATAGAATCTTTAGTTGAAACAACCAACTCATTTGATGTTTGTGGGAGATCAAGAATTG
Organism: Fraxinus xanthoxyloides; assembly: GCA_903798325.1. NCBI lineage: Eukaryota > Viridiplantae > Streptophyta > Magnoliopsida > Lamiales > Oleaceae > Fraxinus > Fraxinus xanthoxyloides. The sequence goes on along the minus strand of CAIGRL010071690.1, from coordinate 12,047 downwards.
AAGCTTCCTTTGTTTCAGCTACCTTAACTAGATCAACTTCCAACTATTCCAACTACACACACTATCCGCCAATCTCCCTTTCAGTATAAGCATCATCAACCACCACATTGATAGATTACATCACAACGCTTGTGCGGTTATTGTACACCCGATAAGCCCGACTATTCTTGGATTATCCTAAAAATATACATTCATCACTCTTGGAATCAAACTGTCTCTTAGAATGTAGCACTTGCTGCCAAACACACGAAAATACTTAACGGTAGGCAGTTTACCCTTCCAGATCTCATACGGAGTTAGTCTAAGATAAACTCTATTGACAATGTGACATGCAGTATTTATGGCTTCACCCTGAAAATGCATAGTCAAATCTTTACCATGAAGCATAGCTCTTGCCATTTCTTGACACACATGATTTTTTCTCTCAACTACCCCATTCTGTTGTAGAGTGATCGATGAGGAGAACTCATGTTGGATTCCTTCTTCTAGAGGGAAGTTATCAAGATTTGAGTTTTCGAACTCCTTACCATGATCACTACGAATTCTGGACACAAAATAACCTTTCTCATTTCTAAGTTCCTTACACAGTGAGATGTCAAGACTGAACACTTCAGTTTTATCTTTCAACAATTCAATCCAAGTGAAACGAGAAAAGTTATCAACCACAACCAAGATATATCTTTTACCACCAAGACTTTCGGTTCTCGATTATCCCATCAGATCCATATAGAGTAATTCAAGAGGCTTGCTCGTTGATCTTAGAAGTTTGTTTGTGAGGTACCCTAAGTTGTTTGCTTTTTTGACACGGACCACAAGCATTGGTATCAAAATTATCTAGCTTAAGTAGGCTATTGACAATCTCCTTCTTGGCAAGTTTAGATAGACTGTTATGATTCATGGACCCAATCATTGATGCCACAGCTCAGTTATGTTGATCTTGGCACTACTACACCAGTAATTAGAATTAGGTAAGACTCCGTTACAATTTTCAAATGTTCTCACACTTTCATAAACAATGTTACCAATCGAGGCAAAATAGAACACTTTTTTTGGACAAAGGTAACCTCAAAATCAGCATCACAAATTTGACTGATGCTCAACAAATTGGACTTTAAACCTTTCGCATACAGCACATCTGAGATGGCAGGTAGTCTAGCAATACTCACAACTCATTTTCCAAGTATCGGTGTAGTAGCTTCATCACCAACCGTAACAACACCACCATTCCACTCATCAAGTGAAGAAAACAAAGATTTTTCATTATACATGTGTCTTGAATATGCACTGTCAGATACCACATGGAATTATTTTGCGCTTTGAGAGTAAGGTGAGCTACACAACAATTCAACAATTTTCCCGATCGTTCATTCTTATTCTCCATTTCTCCTTTTTCAATCTCACGGTCATATTCGATTTCAACAAACGAGGTGAATGCCATATAATATTGTTCATCTTCACCACCAGACACCTCATTTTGAGAACAAGAATCCGACTCTTTATCACTCATGGTCACAGCTAAGGTCTTACGCCTTTTCTTATTCGAGCTTTTATTTAGATTAGGACATTCATTCTTATAATGACCGTATCCCTTGCACTCATGGCATTAGATGGATTGAGTTTTCTTAGCGGGAGTCCTAGAGGTGTTCTTTTCACATCTACCTCTCGAGAGTTTATCGAGGACTTCATTATTCTGTGCATGAAGCTTTCTCCTATTCCTCATCACCTTCTGAATTTTTTTAATAAAATCTGCAATCTCATCGTCCCTAAGTGTCTCAGTGTCAGTGGACTCGCTTTCATCTTCTATAACAGTGTTCATGGTGATGGATTTCTATTTCTTAGGTTATTCAAAGGTCAATTCATAAGTTTGGAAGGATATTTAACGCGGAATTAAAAACAATCACGAATTAAATAGCATCAAATCACTTTTAATTCTTATGTAGATGATTAATCATGCAAGTTAAATAATCCTAAGTTGAATTACCGCAATTTGCATATCATAAACAACAAATAATAAAGTAGTAAAGAACACAAGAATTGTCCACGGAGAAACCCAACTGAAAAAAACTTCGGGGTCTTTGCCAGTCAATTCACTATAAACGATTCTGTACTTACAATCTACCAGACTAGACGACGACACGAACTATCTGATCTCCTGACTGCAACTCTGATAGCTCTCCTAAATTTTGTGCTCCTCTACACCAATTCCAGCTGCAATAACCAACGCTTTCTTGGAACTTCGCTATCCTACAGCAGCCCCTAACTTGGTGAATCGTCTATCTCACGTGTATCATGAAGAACAACCCGTTCTTCATGAACTGGAACTGCAGTCGTCTTTATCAATCTTCAACACCTCTGACAGATATGTAGGAAGTTTGATTTTTGGTATTTAGATATTGAATCTGATATTTTTCTGACCAAAACACTCACACAAGATGAAGGTTGAATGATGGAATGAATAGATCTCTCACAAATGAAGATCTCTCAATTAACAACCTTAAAAAAAACGTTGTGTCCGTATTCTCGTATATATAGATAGGTCAAAAAATCAATGGACCGAGAAAAAAGCCTTTAAAACACGAAATAAAAAAAATTCGTATAAAGCTGTCGAAGTGCCGCGAAAGTCGAGCAACAGGGTGTTGCTCGAACAAAAGAGGGACAATAGTCTAGCGAAGATGTTTCTGATTTTGTAGATCAAGCCAACCCTTAGTGACAGTTTAACAAAAATCCGCGTCGTTTTCCTCCTTGTTCCAAACTCGAAACCCTAGACTTAATAACCAACTTTTACACAAATTGCATATTACTCCTTGAACTTTAACAACCTATCAATTTAAGTTTTTTTGTTCGCAGAAATTGCCAATTACAAAATCAGCTAAAATCTAAAAGATTGGTTTTCTTTAGAATATTCTCAGCATGTACAATTGTGAGGAAGGGCATTTTACTTATTTGCTTCTAGGGAGAACAATAACTCCGCGGTGTGTCTATTTGTTTACATATCTCCCAACAATAAAGACTCTGACTATCCATTTGAAAATCTTATTGCCCTTCTCCAAATTACTCTTTGTAGTCAGGAGTCGTTTAAATTGTAAATCTCATAATGGAGAAATAAAAATATTTAACCGAACGCTGATCAAATATAATTGCAGAGATTTGAAATGCAGGAGATAGGTAAATTAAATAATTGTTGCAGATAATAGAGCAATATTATACATGCTTTCGAAACTTCAATATTCATACCCTCCTTGCACTTAAGATACGCCACACATTAATAATATAAGAAATTTAACAATTTAATAAATGGTGGGATCATTATTATTGAAATGTTAGCTTTTATTCAGTTTTTATGGTAATTGTGGGATACCTCAATACCTCAAGTGTTGGAAATTAACTGCTCCTGACTGGTAGAAATTGTTGATTATCCCTGAAGTAAATTCTTTTATGCATTTAATTTGTTGGTGTAATTATTTGCTGGAATTGTTGCAATATAAGTAGCGATCAGATAAGCCATTTAAGGAGATGGGCGACTTAGTACTATGATACTATTATCAACTTCAACATTAAAAACTCAGGCCAGCCTGTATATTTCATTAAGATAGATGAACCATGGATATAGATAGTTTCACGAATTGTTTTTTTGCTGTTTTAAGTCAAATAGTCTCAAGTTTCTGGTTCAAGATTTTAGTGCATTCCTTTCGTAAATTAATCACAATTTTGTTTAGACAAAGCATCTGACATAGCTACTTCCTGCTGTAGTTTTCAACTGTGTTTTAGAAAATAGACATACAATTATTGGGAAATCTCATATGAAATAGTTTGAATGAGCAAGCATTACGATAAATAGAGGATGTGATTTTCCCATTTGTTTGAACTTGTGATCATGTGAAGTTCTATACCTTAATTTTTCGACTCACTTCAGAATTTGATGAATAATTTGTAATGTTTGGTAGCAAACGTCCAGGAACCTGTCACCTTTTATGTTGATATGTGAGAGTTCTAATAAAGCCATTTCTATAAATAAGAAATTTTAACATGTTATATAATCAATTGTATGACTTCAATTTTTATTATATGTTTGCATGTGTTCGTGATTTGGGAGTTGATCAATTCTCATAAAGGAAAAAATAGTATATATAATATGCCTATTTTTTTATGGGAATATATGGTTAAGTTTCTTACATGTTAAAACCAATGATTTTGACGGCACAACTAATTCAGGCGTGTCGCAGTTATATAAGTGCTTTTTTTATCAAATTAAATTAAATTAATCGTATTTAATACTTAAAACAAGGTACACATCTATAACTAATTCTAGTAAGATTTGCAGATTCTCTTTTCAGTTTTCTTAATTTATATTGGTGAGCTTGCATTATTGTACTTCTTATTCTTCCGTATAATGTTATAATTTACAGTGTTGGATGAGATGGAGACGAGATATTTATTTGTTGGAAGGAAAAAGAGTGTCTTGTGTTTCTATGATTAGTATTTGTTTTAGATGGTAAATTTATTAGTGAATGATAATTGTATTTTTGCAACCCTAAAAATTATTACCATTGTATCCATAATCATTCCCTATATATAGGGCTTTGGTTCTCATTATAATACACACAATTCTATTGATTTTTATTTTCTATTCTCTTTTTCTTTCTTTTCACAACACATTATCAGTACGAACACTTAATTTTTCTAAGTCTAGTAAATGTAGTGATTTTTTTTACAAGTATAATCATCTATCACTTATACTAAACATAATTTGGTAACGTGAGTTTTTATTATTCATGTAAGTCTAACCAGATTCTTCTACAAACGCTTACTATATAGTTGTGTGCATCAATACTAGTGCTTTACATTAAATTCTTATGTTTTGGGTCTGTATTGCATGTTAGTTTGTATATATTTACATCTATTAATTAACTTCGATATATTGTGCCCCATAATTTTATTTTTTTCTTTTTTTTTTTGTCGTAGGAACCCATAGCTGCTATCCGAGAATGCACGCTGGGTAAATATAGCTCAATGTGCAGTAACCCGCAAACCACATATAAGAGATAAACCGCACTAGGCAAGCGAGATGCAACGGGCTCGACCGAGGAAGTGTTGACAGTGGATTCAAATTCGTGACATTCGATCTTCGCGTTCACTTGTTCCACCAACTCGACCACCCCCGAACAAGTGTATGTACCCTGTAAATTTACGTATATTGTGGATTGTTCATGTAATAAAGCAATAAAGTAATTAACATATAATTTATGAATGTCTAGTTAAGTTTAACCATAATGATTGTGCACTGCCATTAATACGTCTTTTTGCGTTAATTTTACGTGTATGAAAGATAGAGTATGTACGTCTGTATATGAAAAAAATAATTTACTCATGCATATTTGATAATTAACTTTTCTATATAAATTCATATGAAAGAGTCTGTACGTCTATATATCATCTTGTTCCTGAAGTCGCACAACATTATAATTAATATTTTAGAAGAATATTAATCATAGATTTGTCCATTATAAATAATTTGTTGTTCCTTCCAAAGAATAATTTATAATATTTCAAAAAAATATTGATATATTGCTCTTGATACAACATGCTCTTGAAGTAGCACAATTTTCTAAGAACGTATTATTTTAAATTAATGTTTATCAATGAAGGAATGCACGTAACTTATGTCATATTGATATTGACTATTTGATATTTAATCATATTCTTGAAAACTAATTGTATTTCATTTTGTTTTATTGTGTAGTTCATCAAATGTCAAATATCACAAAATTTGAGTTTGTTGTACTTGACATATTTAGTAAAAACTATTTGTCATTGGCACTCGATGCTAATATCTATCATATATCAAAAAGTTTGGGAGAGACAATAAAAGAAGGAAACAAAGAATCACTGTATGATCGTGCAAAAGAATTCATCTTCATTTGTCTCCATTTTCATGATGGATAGAAAATTAAATATATCACTAAGAAAGATCCACATGTTTTTTGAAAAAAAAAAATTAATTGAAAGATTTGATCATTAGAGGATTATAGTCATCCCCAAAACCCGCAATGAGTAGATGCACCTTCGTGTGCAAGATTTCAAAATTATTGGTGAGTACAATTCTAAATTGTTTAGAATATGTTCAAAATTGATCTTGTGTGGAGAAAAAATATGATGTTGAAACTTTTTCCACTTTTCCCATCTCGAATGTGCTGCAACATAAGAATGGTTTCAAAAAGTACTCAAAACTCAAATATTGCTTGCTTGTAGCTGAACAAAGTAATGAAATGCTGATGAAGAATCATGGGTTACGTCCAACTAGTTCTGTACCATTTCCTGAATCAAATAGCACTGCATTGTCTGAAACAAATACAATATCAAGACAAGAATGCGGATGTACACAAATGTGGACGTACACATGAAATAAACCATGGATGGAATAGTCAACAAAAATATCAACAATAATGTAACAATTTCAAAAAGTACAAAGCAAACGAAAGTAACCCATCCAAAAAGAAGTATGAAGAAAGTTACTTTAGATGTGGAATGAAAAGACATTGAGAACGTATATGTCATACGACAAAATATCTTGTAGATATCTACCCAAAATCAATCGAGTGAAAGGAAAAAATAGAGACAAGTTTTGCTGATTATGATTGTCGAATTGATGTGATTCATTTTCATGTCTCTGATTTCTTTATTGATCCAAATATGAATATTCACCCTTTGATTGGGGTGACGTAGTGGAAGATATAGATTAATCTACTTTCTAGTATTTGCTTTTGTTTTAGAAATTCAATTTGAAATATGTTCTTACATTTTGCCAAAAAAAAAAAAAAATTTGAAACTTTATTATGTATCTTTAATTTTATAATATTAAATTATGTTTACTCTTTTAAATTTAAATTAAAATTTTTAAAAAATATATTTGTTTTGTTATAGTTTAATGATGGATTGCCAAAATATTTGCTTGATTGATAATGTAACTATATATACTATTCTTCAAGACAGAAAAAATATTTTTTGGACTTAACAATAACAAAAAATAATGTAATTACGATATTAAGTGCATCAAATATTATTGAAGGCTCCGAAAGAGTTTGTATTATTTTACCAAATAATACAAAATCATATATTGAAAATGCACTTTATTTTAATAAATTCAGAAGAAATTTGCACAATTTTAGAGATATTCGCTGCAATGGATATCACGTTGATACGATGCAAGAAAATAATGTTGAATATCTTTACATGACTTCTTTTGTATCCGACCAGAAGCAAATAAAAAAAATTTAACCTTTACAACTGACATTTGGTCATAAGCCTAGTATTACTTACCTGCGGGTTTTTGGTTGTACTGCTCAATTTCCTATTTCACCCCCTCCCCCCACAACATATTAAAATGGGTCCCTCAACAAAAATTTGGGATTTATGTGAGTTTAATTCTCCATCTATTATTAGGTATCTTGAGCCTTTAACGGGTAACTTACTTACTGCACGTTTTGTAAATTGTTGTTTTGATAAAATGAATTTCCCAACTTCGGGAGAGAAAAAATTACATCCTCATAATCAATGTAAGATTTCTTGGAATAAACAACTTTATCTCACTTTAATTCCTACAACAATCAATGTGAGCAAGATGTTGAAAAAAATCATTCATTTGCAAAGATTTATAAATCAATTACTAGATGTCGGTTGACATAAGAAAATTGACAAAGTCATACATACCAACGGAAATTATTCCAGCAAAAATTGATATTCCTGTATGACAATTTGTTGTAACAAATGAATCTCAAATACGCCAGAAGTGTGGTCGATCAGTTGATTTAAAAGACCTTGTGCCTCGAAAAAGAAGTGTAAAAGAGAAAAACTAACCAAAAATTTCAAAAGAAGTAATTTTAGAAAAGATTGATTATTCAAATATTGAAAATATAGTTTCTGAAGAACCACAAGTGTCGAAAAATAATGAGATTTAAATAAATTATATGTTATTTCATAAATTAAGGAAACGAAATAATGATATTATAGACAATATTTTCGTCTTTAACATGACTCTTGATATTATGTAAAATGAGGATCCTGAACCACGGTCTTTTAAAGACTGTCAATATTGAAATGATTGACCAAAGCGAAAAGAAGTCATATAGATAGAATTGAATTCCTTAGAGAAATGGAAAGTGTTTGAATTTGTAGTTCGAACACCTGTAATCAATGTTGAACACAAATAGATTTTTGTATGAAAGATAAATGAAAATAATGAAATTACAAGATACAAACTCGACTCGTAGTTCAAGGTTTCTCACAAAGACCGATAATTAATTATGAGGAAACATATTCTCTCACAATTGACACCATCACTTTTAGATTTTTAATTAGTTTGACTGTATCACAAATACTTGATTTGCACCTTATGGATGTAGTAACTGCCTATTTTTATGGCTCACTTAATGTGTGTGTGTGTGTGTGTGTGTGTGTGTGTGTGTGAAAGTCCCTAAAGAACTTAAAGTGTGAGGAATAAATGATACATGCTCGAAAATCATGTTCTCAAATAAATTATAAAGATCTGAATAACTCAACAAAACTGTAAATTATTTTAAAAATGTATTTGAGATTAAAAATTTGGGAAAAACCAATTTTTGTCTTGGATTGCAGATCTATTTTCCAAAGGATGATTTGTTTATCAATCTACATATAAAGAAAAGTTTTAAAAAATGATTTTATATGGATAATGAACATCCATTGGTATCACCTATAGTTATTCATACACTTGACGTGAAAAAAGATCATTTTCGTCACTTGAAGATGGAGAAAATGTTATTGGTCCTAAAGTTCAATATCTTAGTACAATTGGGATATTAACTTATTTTGCAAACTGTATTCGACCTGACATAACTTTTTCTGTAAATCTCTTTACCAGATATAGGTTTGTACCAACACAAAGACTTTGGAATGATGTCAAATATATTTTTTGTAACCCAAATGGTATTATTGATTTGAAATTATTTTATTTTTAGAAGTCGGGATCGGATTTAGTAGGATATGCAAATGCAACTTATCTCTCTAACCCATATAAAACTAAATCATAAATAGGATACATGTTGACACGTGAGAAACACTTATGTCACGAAAATTTGTGAAGTAATCATTGACATCAATATCTTCAAATCATTTTGAAATCATTGCAATCCATGAAGTAGGTCGAGAATGTGTATGGTTGAGGAACATGACCCATCATACCCAAGCATATGTGGATCAACTTCAACAAAAGATAATTTAACAATTTTGTATGAAGATAATGCCACTTGTATTGCCCAACTCAAAGGAGGTTATCTCCAAAATTCTTTCATACACATGAGTTTCAGAAGAATAGGAACATCGATGTTCAACAAATTTCCTCAAGTGACAATATAACTTATTTATTTACAAAAGTATTGTCAACATCTACATTCAAGAAATTAATTCACAAGATTGGAATGAGTCGACACAAGATTTTCAGTGATTAATATTAGGAGGAGTAGCCATCCTACTGGGTTTTCCTACCAATGTTTTAATGATGCATCATTTATCTTTAATATTTCAAAATAATCGTACTTTTTTTTTTTTGCCTTCGTTTGATTTTTGTTACATTGGATCTTTATCAAATAAAGTTTTAACGAGACAAATATTTTGTAATGTCTTATTCAAATTGGAGTATTGTAAATGGTAAATTTATTAGTAAATGATAATTGTATCTCTACAGTTCTAGAAATTATTACTACTGTATCCATAATATTTCCCTATAAATATAGAATTTTGGTTCTCATCATAACACACACAAGTTTATTGACTTTTATTCTCCCATTTTTTTTCACAACAATATTTTCTTTGTAATGTTGATGTTTCTAAGGAGGGTAACTAGTACATAACGTCCTAACATTTACTATTATTGTGGAAAACGTACTTATATTTCATTTTTTGTCATTTTCACCTTTACTTTCACATTTCATTGCGTAAAATGTCATTCTCATCCATTTTTTCAAGTAAAAATTATGAATGACGAATATATTTTTCTTTTAAATAAAAGAAAAAACTAAATGTAACGAAAATCTCAAATCTTTTAAACGTGCAAATGTGTCTCAAAGAAATTATTGAAAATGTAATTAGAACATAACGTCCCTACATTTTACTATTATGATGAAAAACGTTATAGTCTTTCATTTTTTTGGTATTTTCACTCTTAAATACACTATTGATTGCACAAGCTATCATTTCTATCTATTTTCTTCCAATTTCTCAATAAAAAGTTGTGAAATGATGAATATACATTCATATTTAAATAATTTTAAAAAAAAATTAAGAAAATTAATTTTTTTTAATATCTAATTTTTTCATAATTTATTTGAGACTCGTTTTCAGTTCCTAATTTTTCTTAAGTTTTTTTTTTTTAATTCTTAATAAATTTGATTGGGACTCGTTTGCACTTTTTTTTTTTAAAGCTAATTCTAATTTCCTAATTATTTATTTGGGGAGTGTTTGCACTTTTTTAAAAAAAAATTAATTTCTAATTTTTTTAATAATTTATTTGAAACTTTTTTTGCAATTTAAAAAAAATGGAATTATGGTTGCAATTAATTATTTAGCTTTTTTGTTTAAATATGAGGGTATATTCGACATTTCATAGTTTTTATTGAAAAATTGGATGAAATTTGATAAAAGTGACGGTTTACGCAATCAAATGCATAATTAATAGTGAAAATGCCCAAAAAATGAAATGTTGGGACATTTTCGCAATAATAATGAAAGATTTGTGTCTAATTACCCTTATAGTAATTATTTGGGACTCATTTGTGCTTTTTAAAAAATTTAGGACTATGGCTACAATTAATTTTTTTTTTTTGCATTATTTAGAGAGAATTGTATATTTGTCATTTCACAATTTTTAATTGAGAAAATAGATGAAAAGAATATTTTGCTCAATGAAAGATTGAAATAAATGTAAAAATACCAAAAATGAAAGGTAATGACATTTTTTATAATAATAGTGAAAGGTGGAAACGTTATGTGCTAATTGCCTTTTCCAATAATGTATACAGTTTGGAATGTTGGTACTGAGAGTTAGATAATATTGTATATTAAATCCATCAATTATACTATTCAATCTTATCTAAAACCGTGTACCGAATATATGTCTATATATAAACATAAGAAGTCTTGTTAGAATGATTAAAAACTTATTAACGCAAAGACATTAATAGAAACCAACATATATGCAAACCAACATATATAGAAAATCATAATGATATGACGATATCATAGTATTCTTAATCTTTTGTTAGTCATATGCGGGGTCAAAAGATGACAAGGATAATGCAAGAGAAAACACAATACTGCAAACCTCCTTGTCATAAGTTACATGACAGATCTATTTTTTGGTAGCTCAGTGAGTAGATCGAAATAATGCAAGGGAGGCACAGCATCCACATACTAATCTGGTTTCATAATCAAGAATCCTTTATGGGAGTTAAAACAAAAAAGTTGCCTTAAATTTTTACCATTCGTAAATGAAACTAGGTTTGAAAGGCAACTAGGTTATGTTTAAGTTCCACTCTTTAATATTCAATTCAAGATTTTTCTGTATTTTTTAATTACACATTTTTCGACAAAACCCACTTTTATTAAATATGTTCGAAAAAATGGGAGTCAAATAGAGACAAAGTTTCATACGCTAAGGTGATCAAATTTTTAAAAAAACAATAATAATCAAGTGATGCAAAACATCAAGCATATGATTTTTTGTGAATGTACACATCAAAATACAATGAGTGCACAAGTAAAAATAAATAAAAAAAAAAATTTACTGGTAAAAATGTATGATTGGAGATAAGGGTCCGTTTGATTGCACCATGGAAAATAGGGTGGAAAGAAAATGAATTTCAGGGAAAATATTTGTCTGGAAATTGTTTTCCCGGGAAATGTCAATTAGTTGCGTTTGACTGGTATAATTTTTCACCTAGAAAATTTTGAGATTTTCCATCTTTTCGTATTTGATTGCCTTCGTTTTTCATGGAAAATGATGCTGTTTTCCATCT
>CAIGRL010071664.1:0-12225 GCA_903798325.1 Fraxinus xanthoxyloides | reverse complement strand
ATATAAACTTTATTCATACAAAAATCAGATATTAATTCATCTCTATCTAAATTATAATTACCCAAATCGTAAAAATAAATAAAAAAAACATTTATCACATGTTCATTCTCTGTCTAACCTCTCCTTCTCTCTCCTCTAGTCGTCTCTCTCATCACTTGCCTCTCTCTTCTTCCCACCATCATCGTCAAAGACCTTGCAAGGCCATCGTTGCAAGGCCGGCCGTGTGCGGTGGTTTGGGTAGCGTTGCGATCTCTCTTCTTCGATGACTTATCTTCATGCCACGCCAGCAATCAATCATCGTCAAAGGCGAGCGTCGTTTGGTGGTTAAGGTGAGTGGACAAGTGGTGGTGGGGAGAAAACTTGTGGCGAGGGTGAATAGATCCAGTGGTGTTTTTGGTTTTGGTGTCAAGTTTAGCGATGGAAATGCACAACCTTGGTAGTATTAGCTTCGGTCGTGACAGCGACCCCGCTTGGGTAGTGGAGGTGATGGGGCAAGTGCTGATGGGGAAAAAACTGGTGGCAGGGGTGAGTAGATGGGTGGTGTTTTTTGGTGTCACATTTGGCAACAGAGATGGAATCGGCAAGACTTTGGTGGCCTTAACTTCGATCGTTGTGCCTATCCTTCTGTTTTTGGGTGTTGGGATTTGCCTGTGTTGGTTGCTATGCATCCATGTTATGTTGTTGGGCTGTGTCGGTGGTGGTTGCATCGTTAGGTTGTGTTTGGTGGTGTGGTGGTGGTACGACGATGATGGCAAGGGTAGGGGTGGTTCTGGCAGTGACTGTGGTGGTGGTGCTATTTGATGGATCGATGAGGTAATTGTCACAAGTTTTGGTTGTGGTTACAGATTTTTTGATCGTTTGTAACCATTAAATTAGTTAATCCGTGACCGACAAATAATATGTGACAATATAAATTGTGATCGAAAAATAATGTAACCAAAAAAATTGTTACTTTGTGATAGATAATTTAACAATTTGTGACTGTTTACTAAGTTATATAACTTATAATATTTTTATTTTGTGATCGATGAATAAGTTGTGACGTATAAATTTTTTTATTTGTGATTGATAAACAAATTGTGACTTATAAAATTTCTGAATTGTGACTGTAAAATAATTTGTGACGTATAAAATTTATTTTTGATTTGTGACCGTTTGTAACTTATAAATTTTTTTATTTCTGACCAATGAACAAATTGTGACGTATAAAATTTTTGAATTGTAACATATAAAATTTGTGATTTGTGACTTGTTATATAGAATTTGTGATCAAATTATATAAAATTGTGACATTAATATATTTAATTAATAAAATATAAGTTTAATTAATTAACTTATAAATAAAATTTTAAAAACTCTGAAATTTGAAATTTGAAATATAATATTTTAAATTTGAAATTGATAAAACTAAATCTCTTATTTATGAAATCTTCCAAGGTTTTAATGTGCGTAAGTTTTTATTTTGATAAGGCCTTAACTTTGTTGGGCTAATAGGCACACTGGCTGCTCTTAATTGGACACGGCTATTGTAAAAACTGATTTCAAAGTGGATTTGGATTGGGGTTGGCATGGGATACAGCCTAGTCCAGCCCATCCATGGATCTGCCACTTGTTTGAGTATAGCTTTAAAAGAATAATGATAAAATAAAAAATGAAGTTTGAGATCATATATTTCGGATGAAATTTTAAAAAAATTCCAAAGAGACAAGAAATTAAAGATCGTGATGTGTTAATCTCATAATGTGGTAAAATAATGCGAACATCTTACACCAAATGGTTTTACCAGCAATGAAGACAAACGATTTTGACTGGCTTTTAATATTTCAGGATTAGATTTTCTTCTTCTATATGTTTCCTTGACCGTGTATATATAAGCAAATCATTGTGGAACGTGGAATTTTTGTGAAACATTTCCCTGAACTTTTATTCTTTTCATTTAAAGATAAGATATTTTTCCTCATGAAAAGGAATGTATTTAGTACATTCTAAGATATGCAGTAACTTCCATTTTTTATTTTTTTTTTTAGTTTAGTTTTGTGGTTCTCCCTAACTGGATACAACATATATTTTTGGGAAATATAATTAGGAGGACTCTAGAATTAACAATATGATGCCTATATATGGACTTATGCAGTATCCACTCCATTACTTATAGCTCTATTCTTGTGCTATTCTTCATCTATGGTATCGTAGAATGTCCTTCCTCTTGTATCTGGCAGGAACGCGACCAACAAACCACACACAGCTATGGCCGGCTGCTGCTGCTATGACTGGACCAAAAAGACCACCGAACAGCGCAGCCTGCCTCGACATCGACACAGCCAAGTTCCTCACGCATGTCGGAAACAACTCCAACGTATAAATCAACACAAAATCCAATGCAGTGACTGCACAGAAAAATGATACCAATTCTAGTCCTATTTGCATCCCCTTCCACCTAATCAGCACATACGTTACACTAAAAATTCCACTCAATAAAGCTAATCCCAGTATCGAAAACTTCCTGTTCAGTTTCCCAATAAGAAAGAATAAAAGCAAGGTGGATGGAATTTCTATAAATGCATTAAGTGCCACACTCCAGTATAGATCAAATGCCAAGTTTTTAAGGCCTAATGGCATGCCATAATAAATCATGCCAACTCCGAAACCAACCACCATAACTGGCACAAGTCGTCGAAGAGCCCAAGATTTTTGAAACAAGATCTTTATTGTGGAATACAAGTCCGTTTCTCGCAACTCGTCTTCCCACTTAATACACTTGTCGAAGAAGCTGTCAGTTAAGCGTGCAGAAATGCTTCTCAGCGTTTTGGCAAAATCTTCCCTCTGGCCCTTGATATAAAGCCATCGGGGAGATTCACAAACTAGAAAATACGATAATATAGGGTAAGATACTGCTGGAATGCAAGTCCACAGGTAGAAGTGTCTCCTTGAACCTTTGTTCAGATAAGCAATGCCACGTAAAGAAATGAATCCTATGATCCCAACATTTCCTCTCCATTTTTTCCCAACAAGTTCTGTTGATAAAACAAGTGCACAGGTGGAAATTGTTGACCTACCAAATCCACTGATAAATCGTAGAGCGGTATACATCCATACGTTGGTGGAGAGTGCTGTTAAAACTCCACTTAGAGACATGAGCAGGCAAGATAGGACAAGCATGTTCTTCCGGCCTAAAAATAGACTTTTATTGAAGAATATAATCGAATGAAATTACATGAAATCTACACGTCTGATATATAAATACATTTAGAAATGAAGCAAAGCTTTAAAACTAACCAAGTAACTAAATAACTAACTAGATTCCATAAAATGGCGCCAAACTGAAAACGTGAGCTGCTGGTGTCTGGGATGAGCTGGAGTTGAGCGAGTTGGATTCCTGATAAACCCCCTCAAGATGGACTATGCAAATTCAGTATAGCCATATTGGACATAAGAGGAAAAAGAAGAGATGATTGTAATTGTTTGGTAAACACATCAGCCAACTAATGTTGAGTGCGGACTGCTAATAATTTGATGAATCCTTCATTGACCTTGTCTCGAACAAAGTGGCGTCGATCTCTATTTGCTTTGTTTCTTTCATGGAAGATTGGATTATTTGCAATGTGAATGGCTGCTTGGTTGTCGCAGAAGATCAGAGCTGGAGCTGAAACAATGACCTGCAATTCAGTAGGTAGCTGATGTCTCACATGCTAAAGAAGCTAGAGCACGATACTCTGCCTCTGCTGAAGATCTGGAGACTGTTGATTGCTTTTTGGACTTCCAGCTGATCAAAGAATTCCCAAGAAAAACACAAAAACCAGTTATGGATTTTCTGGAATCAGGGCATGACCCCTAATCAGCATCTGTAAAGGCACAGATTTAGAAAGAAGATGAAGAAGAATTAGGACAAGAAGCATCAAAGAACAAGCCTTGTCCTGGGGCTGTTTTTATATATCTCAAGAGATGATGTACAACATCTAGATGAGGCTGGCGAGGCTGTGATACAAATTGACTTAATTTGTGGACAACAAACGTGATGTCTGGGCGTGACACAGTCAAGTATAGCAGGCGACGATATAGGGAAGCATCTTCAAGTAAATCCCCATTAAGAGCACTGAGTTTCACCTTGGGATCCATTGGCAGCAAGGCAGGTTTGCATGCCAAAAGCCGGTATCTTCTAGCGGTTGTAAAGAGTAGTGTCTTTGAGACAAAAAAAAAAATCCCTTTTTGTGATCTTGCAATCTCCAATCCAAGAAAATATTTTAGGTTGCCAATTTCGTTTAATTTGAACTGTGTAAGCAGAAAACTTTTCAATGAATTAATCATTTCAACATTTGATCCAGCAATGATTATGTCGTCTACATAAACCAACAAAGTAACGAATGAATCACCAGTCCCCTTTGTAAACAAGAAGTAATCAGACTTAGATTGTTGAAAACCATGTAGAAAGAGTGCTTGGGAAAATTTTGAGAATCACTGTCTAGAGGCTTGTTTCAAGCTATAGATAGATTTATGCAATCTACACACCATCTTCTCCCCCTTAGGTCCAGTAGCATGATGTTTAGGGTGTCCCATTGGCAAATCCATGTAAATTTCTTCGAATAAGTCACTGTTAAGAAAGGCATTATTTACATCTAATTGTACTAAATGATATTTGTTGACAACAACCACTACAAGGAGTATCTTGACTGTAATCAACTTTTCTATTGGAGAAAAAGTTTTATTGAAATCTAAACCTTCATGCTGAGTGTAACCCTTTGCCACCAGCCTAGCTTTATACTGGTCTATGCTACCATCTGAGTTAAGTTTAACTTTGTACACCCACCGGAATCTTATGGAATGCTTATCTTTTGGCAGAACCGTAATAGACCAGGTATTGTTTGCTTCCATGGCTGCCAACTCCTCAGCCATAGCCTTTTTCCAATGGTCATACTTGGATGTTTGGTGATAGAATCGAACGTAGAGGATATGTTGAACAAAAGTGAATTATGAGAGGGAGAAAAAGGCTTTGTAGGATGGGGATTTGCTTATAGGATATAGGGAATCATTTTGACGAGAAGGATGATTGATCAGAAGGTTGCAATGATAGTCATGGAGATAAGAAGGGGTTTTTCTAACTCTGTTTCCTTTTCTATGAGGTGAAGCTGGAGCCAGTTCTGAGTTTGATGTAATAGACTATTCTGAATTTAAGGAAGGAATGGTTTCATTAGCTGGAATAGGAATAGGATTGGATTCAGTCATATCAGGAGTTGGATTTGGATTTAAAGTGGTGTGAATGTTTCTGTCAGGAGTAGTGGTGTTAGGCATATCAGCATGTTGAAATAAAGTATGAGGATGATTCAGTTGTATGTTTTGAATAGGAATGGGCAACACGACATTAGGGAATGGATCAATGTCATCAGTGGGTGATATGATGGATTGGAATGGAAAGATACGTTCATGAAAGACCACATATCTGGAAATAAAGATGGATTTAGTAACTATGTCATACACTTTGTATCCCTTGATAGCATACACATGTTTTGGCTCTTGGGTAGAGTTTGGTTTTGCTGGATGGCAGAGTTCAGGCAAAACAGAGGCTACCAAAGGTTCTTAGATGTGTGTAGTCCACATGAGTGTTATACATGCACACATATGGGAGTCTTGTTTTGGAGGATTGGTGCAGCAGTTCGATTTATGAGGTAGGTAGCTGTTAAAATACACTCCCTAGAATGAGATGGTAACTCTAGACTAAAAATACAATGCTCGAGCAACATTCATCAAATGTTGGTTCTTCCTTTCAACTATAGAATTTTGTTCTGGGCTCTCCACACATGAGTATTGACATATCACTCCTTTAGTGTTAAGAAATTTTGTAAACTTCAACTCCTTAGCATTATCAGATCTAAAGCATTTTATGACCTTGTTGAATTAAGTTTCTATAAGGGAGAAAAATCTAGGGACAATGAAAATAGCATCAGATTTTTGTTTCATCAAGTACACCCAAGTGAATCGGGTGTAATCATCAACCAATGTCAAAAAATATTTATAACCAGCATGAGAAGTTACATTGTACGGTCCCCAAACATCACAATGAACTAAGTCAAAAGCAGCTTTGGATGGATGATTTTTAGAAACAAATGAGAGCCTTTCTAGCTTTTCCAATGGACACACATGACAGAGAACATGAGATTCTTTTCTCCTTTCATCAAATTGCAACAGATCTTTTAACAAACCAAGTCTCTTAAACGACAAATATCCAAGTCTATGATGTCAAACATCACTGGTTACATTGCTTGCTAATGTGTTACAATCAACAACATGAACGGAATTACAAGATTTATTTGAAACAACATTATTTTGAAATGAATTGAAAGAGTTTCCTATTAGCAAAGAAACTAACATTAAAAGAGGATCTTCTTGTCAAAGCAAATCTGTAAAACTAACCAAGTAACTAACTAGATTCCATAAATGGCGTCAAATTGAAAACGTAAGCTGCTGGTTTCTGAGATGAGCTGGAGTTGAGCTAGCAAATTCCTGATACGGCCCAAAGAAGAGTCCGCCAGGGTTCCAGGACAAATCCATCAGCTAGGCATCCCAAAAGAAAGGTTAAGGCTAGGAGGCCGATGATAATGAAGCCGGAACACTCAAGGGACCACTCAGAGATGATGGACATGTGAGCGGGCAAATCCCAGTTCCAATAATCTCTTGGAATTCGACAGATATTCTTGCACGACGAATTACTGGATGAAATGCAATGCCATGTTGGCTCAGCATTATTAAAAACACTTCTGAGACATTGTTGTGCATCGAATAAATAAGCAAATGATATAAGAGTGGCTTGGAAGAATTGTATCCACCCGTAGTTCTCAATGCACCATTCAATCATATCATCTAAGTATAGCTGTCGTTCCACAATTCTTGGACGCTCAGACTCCAGAGTGTCCCTTTGCAGGGATAATAGATTTGGATTTGTCATTTTTGGTGACTTCTGTACATCTCAGATATCAATTTTAAAGTCATACATTATACTCTTTTGATTGCTAGCTCATTGGTAAAAGGTTTTGGAATGTGCTCATATAGTATTATTAGTTCAAAGCATAATTGTCTTCATGAAATAGAAGTTCAGTTACAAGTTACCCTTCAGAGTCTTGGTTTTTCTATTTTATTTTACTTGTGTTAGGTTTTTAATTATGTAATTGGCAATTTTGTAAACCAAATGGACTTAATTGTAAATGTTGTAAAGAGTCAAGGAGTAATGTGCAATTATATGAAAATAGGTGTTTTAGGTCTAAGGTTTGAGTATCGCAAAAGAAGCAAAATACGGTGTGGATTTCAGCTAGATTATCGCCATGGATTGGCTCGAGCGTCAAAAGCAAAAACTCTCTTACTCAACTGTCGCCCCTTCTTCGCTCGAGCAACAGCCTATTGGTCGACTGTTGCTGAGTCCTCGCTCGAGCGACAATGCTGTCCGGGCGATTTAAAGGCTTTTTCTGCAACCCATTACATTCCTAACCTATCTATAAATATTAAAACACATCTGAACGTGATTTGACAAGGTTGAACATTGAGAGAGCTTCATCTATGAGAGATTATCCATATTTTGTCTTTCAACATTCGTCCATTGATATTGTTTTGGTGAGAAAACATCATATCTATAATCCAAATACCAAATCGTGTGAGAACATGGTGTTCCTCATGATCCACAGGAGAGACGATTCCGCGAGGATAAGAGTACTATATGGTAGCAGATTCCAGGAGAGTTTTGACGATTGCAGCTAAGGATGAGTTCATAGGAGCACAATATCTAGGAGAGTTGTGGGAATTGCAGTACGTGTTGTCATCTAGTCTAGTAGACTGTAAGTGTTTAAATTGTTTATAGTAGATTGACTCACAAAGTGCTCGGAGTTTTTTCTAGTTGGATTTCTCCGTGATCATACCGTGTGTTGATTTACTGCTTTATTTATTGTTTATATAATTTGCGATATTCAAACATAGGACTAATATGACGTGATTGTTTAACCATCTAGATTAGCACATCTTCTATGTTTTTCCTTAGGTGTGTCAGATATTGGTCAGCCAATTGTAATGTCACGTAGTTGCTTTGACTTTTCCTAATCCAAGTTTCCTAGAAATAAACAGATGTATTAAATTAATACTTGCACCAAGACCACACAACTCCCTATCAAAATAAATTTCACCAATGGTACAGGGGATAGTAAAACTCCTTGGATCCTTCAATTTTGGTGGAAGCTCTTTCTCAATTTTGGCGCCGACTTCTTCTGCTAACATGATTATCTCATGCTCCTCCAGCTTGCGTTTGTTTGATAGAATGTTCTTCAAAAATTTGGCGTAGCTCGGTATTTGGAATAGTGTATCAGCTAGTGGGATGTTTATATGGAGCTTTATGAATACTTCAAGAAATTTCTTGTATTGCTGCTCTATCTTGTGCTTCATCAACCGTTGTAGAAATGGAATGGGTGGCTCATAAGGGTTCACCAAGTTATCTGCCATTTGTTTTGACATTGCTGGGCTTTCTTTCATCGATGTTTTCCTGGTGTTTTCAACATGCTTCTCATTCTCTTATTCAGAAGATTCCACTTGCTCTGTATTTGCACCTGGCTTTTTTATATGTATCTCAGGCACCTGAACTCTACTTCTTGTAGTAATGACTTGACATCCTCCCTAGGATTCACTTCTGTATTACTTGGGAATGCACCCAGCACTCTTCCTGTCATAGATAAAGTCAAATGTCCCATCTGTGTCTCTAGATTCTTAATCAATGCTCCTTGATTTTGGAAGTTTGTTTCAGTCTTTTGATGAACTAATTTGTGGTTTCCATTAGCTTTGCAAACATATCTTCCAACTGGGGTTTCTTCTCTTGCAAAAATTGTCCTTGAGCTCGGTTCTGATTTTGATTTTGATTTCCACCCCAAGAGAAATTTGGATTGTTTCACCATCCTGGATTTTATGTGCCAGAATGAGGGTTGTTTGGCTAACGTTGACCCCATTGGACATAATCCACATGTTCCTTTCCTTTGTAAGGATAGGACATTCAACTGTGCCATTTTCTACTCCACACTTTCGTAATTTGACTTCTTTATTTGTGCTGAGTTCACCGTTTGCGTTATACTCTCCATTTTGTGAAATAAGGAGTCAATCTTTGCAGATAAGGTTGAGTATTTATCTACATCATAGACTCTAGCTATTTTCTTTGGACCTCCGATCTGAATACCACATAGCTGAAGTATTAGTCAATCTCTCGAACAATTCCCAGGCTCCATCAATCGTTCTGGTGGTTAGGAACTCATTTGATGACGAGTCCACCATGCTCTTGAAAGTTGGAAACAATCTTGTGTAGAAAAACCTGATTAGTGATAGTTTGTCAAACCAATGTTGTAGACATTTTCTCAGCATATTCTTGAATCTTTTCCATGCTTCATCAAATGATTCGAACTCATTATGGCTGAACATTGATATTTCGTACCTCAATCTTACAACATTGGCTGGTGAGCAGAACTTTGTACAGAATTTGAGAGCCAGATGGCTCCAAGTAGTGATGCTTGTGACAGAGAGTGAATCTGACCACTCAAGTGCCTTATCTCACAGAATGTTTGGAAATAACTTTAGTCTGATCGCATATTCAAATATTTCTTGGTACATGATTAAAATGCGATTTTAACTAAGATGACTAAATAAATGCAAAATGATATTGAATGCAAAAGTTTGAAGAAACTAATGTATGAAAAATGCATTAGGATCCCAAATCACCAAACAAGTTCACGTTTAACCCTTATTTCGTAATTTGACAACACGACGATTTAGTTGAAGAACCAATGTTTCTAACCTATTCAATAATCTCTCTCGAGTAGAATTGAACATATTCTCTCATACTATTTGACTATATTTATATGACAAATGCAATATATGCAATATATAAGAATGCATAATGTATTGTAAACACTTAAAGATTCACATAAAGTATAAGGGTATATTTCTATCCCCTATCAGACCCTACGATGATTTATACCTTGTTAAATCTAATCCCTTTCTTTTGAATGCAAGAAATAGATCACACATACTCAAATAATCACATGCATTTAATTATGGAGGCATTGAAGTGTATATAAATCATTCAATATAAAATATTCGTGTCTTAATGTCAAAATAAAATAAAAACGGAATTAAAGGTTCACATAGCGAGGATCATCGTTCACCTAGTACAATAAAAGTTTAGCCTGACATGAATAAAAATAAAGATTAGGAAAATTGTTTAGGAAAAGATATCACCTAAAACTAGAATATGAGTCTTCAATTCTTAAATTTTCAAGTAGAAATCTCTTGTTTTGCCTTCTCCTTGCTTTTCAATGACTTTTCCTCTCTAAAGTGGCATAACCCTTGTTTCACGATGTTCTAGGTTTATATACATGACCTAAATCATGTTTCCATAAGAGTTGGAGTCGAATTAGAAAACCCATATTTTTAACTTTTTCTCATCTATGAGACTGCATAGAAAGATTCTATGCGGTTCCATAGATCTCTTCTTTTCCCCACTTGAATTTCCTGTTGGCTTCAATGTGGTATCATTCACAGTAACACTATGTGACTGCATAGTGTTACTAATTTCCAAGTTGTGGCAATTTAGTCCTTGAACTCCCATGATGCGCTTTTTGACCCTTTTTCCATTTTTTTTTCCTTCCAGTGCATAATTCCCACGTTCGATTTGATGTTAATATCTTTACCTCTTCAATTTCTCCTCCGGATTATCTTTCGAATATTTGCATTTCAGTCCCTGAACTTTGATTTTCCTTCATTTTGGTCATTTTCCTCCATTTTTCTTCCAATTTCTACCAAGACCATTGTTATTGTCCTGTAAACACGAATTACATGAATTAAGCTATATTCTGCACATTTATTAACAATTATTCATATTTGTGAATAGAAAAATACGTGTAAAAACGTCTTTATTACATGTCTTTTTATATATACTGTTGACGAGGATGGATATTTTGTTGAGCAAAAAGTCATTAAAATACAAAGCGCTTATTGACCGAGTTTGGACAGTCTTTTCCTTTTCGTTTTCCTTTTGTTGCATGCCTTGGCACAGAAAGACATTAATAATTATTCAAGATAGCTAGTGGGGTGGGAGTTGATATGCAATACACGTAGAACACAACATGATAGGCCGTAACCCTACGTCTATTATCTATGATGCCATCGACCGCCATGAAGCCGCCTACTACCGTGTGGCCCTCAACGTTCACATAGGCTGTCTATCATGAGGCCATCGACCACCAAGAGACCCTCTACGTTTTGAGCAGGGTATTGTGTCCCATTCCATGATCACGTTTGTAGTCGATACACTTAACACCGACATAGACGAGGAATTTGTTGAAAAATTCTAACATATTTGGGGGCCACACGTAATATATTAAAATGTGTGGTGCTATATTTAAAGAAAATTAGTTTATTAAAGTGATCCAATAAAGTTAAACTTTGACTAATGGGTATTATGTTTCATAGAATTAAAGTGTAGAGNTACGTCTATTATCTATGATGCCATCGACCGCCATGAAGCCGCCTACTACCGTGTGGCCCTCAACGTTCACATAGGCTGTCTATCATGAGGCCATCGACCACCAAGAGACCCTCTACGTTTTGAGCAGGGTATTGTGTCCCATTCCATGATCACGTTTGTAGTCGATACACTTAACACCGACATAGACGAGGAATTTGTTGAAAAATTCTAACATATTTGGGGGCCACACGTAATATATTAAAATGTGTGGTGCTATATTTAAAGAAAATTAGTTTATTAAAGTGATCCAATAAAGTTAAACTTTGACTAATGGGTATTATGTTTCATAGAATTAAAGTGTAGAGACCGGAAGTTTGTTTTAGATTGATGAGGGACCGATTTGAAAAAATTAAAAATAATGACCATTAATTATATTATTATATGGGGTCATGGTCCCCAATTGATAGTGATTCATCATTCTCTGCATTCCTATCAACAGAGAGTAAATTCAAGAGAGGATCATGAATCAATTGGAAGATCGTAACCCTTCAGGCAAACAATCAGAAATCTATGGATCAAGGTACGCTTCCGCTTTTATTTTGTTGTTCTAATTGATTTTCAACATGGGATGGTTTATATGTGTAAAATGATTTCTGAAATTGAAAGACCACTTATGTTATTCTGTGACAATAGTGGTATTGTATTACAAAGGGAACATGACGATGTCAAAGTCTAAAAACATTAAGTTC
>CAIGRL010071649.1:0-21658 GCA_903798325.1 Fraxinus xanthoxyloides | reverse complement strand
AATTTATAACACGTATAAATCGTACAAAATGTAAATTTTTTAAGTAAAAAAATGTGGACTTTAACTTTAAAAAACAAAAAATAAAAATAAAAAACCGAGCCGGCTCGGCCCGCTAAGGCTCGAGCCCAAAGCTCGGGCCGAGCCTCATTTTTTTTGGCCGGGCTTGGCTCGAGCTTTTTTTTCCCGACTCGGCTCGTTGACATGGCTACCCTCATCTTCATCACGAACATCTCATCCTCGAATGTATTACTCTCCATTGCATCACTTCAGCCATTAGTGCTTCTGCAGCAACTCAAGGAAAGTTCAATCATGCTTGGTGTGCATAATTGTGTACACCATTGTTTACCCTTTGTCACATGGCATTATTCAATTGGACAGTTTTAGGAAAAAAAAAAAACAGTTTTTCATCCAATTATGTGTTGATGACGAAGCAAATGCCAACAATAATGTAAAAAATTAGCGTACAAAAGACGCAATCCAAGAAAGGTTTATTATGTAGCCTTTTGCTATCAAATCAGGCAGCCTTATTTTATGTTTTAGCGTGTTGCAAGAGTGCGAAATCGACCAAGACCCTTCATTTTCTTGCAGATAAAACTGGGTTCATAATTTTGCTTGCCCCACGATTTTACAACGAAATTGGATGTCAGGCTTATCTGGTTTAGAGAACCATTTCCCTGGACAAATATAAGTCCTTTGAAAAATCTAATTCGGTCTGATTTCAATTGAAATTTATTGATGGAGTATCTCATTGACCATGTTCTTCCTACAAGTCAATAGCTTAGTCTGGTCAAACGTATAAAAAATGCATGGTTAACCGGGATACCAAACCAGTTATATATTGTGTAGTTGTACAACAATCTGGCAGGCGAATGCGTAGTCATGTGAAGTGTTCACCCACTTGAATCAGATGAATCTTCAAAGCCAATGGAACCATCTCCGTTGCTGATCCTCAGCTTCTTTCTTGGGAGCTAAGGTTATTCTATCTGCATTAGCTACAGCCCATTTGTTAAAATCTGGTGAAGAAACCAGACCTTCCAGTGCCTTGCGTGTGGTAGCCCTAGTGAATTTCTCCCATTCATCCTTCGAAAATTTTCTTCTCTCAGGTGTGCTGTGGAAGCTAGAAAAGAAATTCCCTGAATCTGACAACCTACCAGATGGTGTGCCGATTGAACCTGAGAGTGATGAAACATGGACAAAGAGGAAGAAGACTAAGAAGTTAGTCCAGAGGTCCATCAAATCAATTCGTTAGTATAGATATTTCACGTTGAAAGTAACGTTAACCTTGAAGAGGAGTACGTGGAGACCTGGTGAAAGGTCTGGAAACATAGGATTCATCAATTTGTGAGGCATAGGGATCCAGAGATTTTTCAAATTTTCTTTCTAATCTACACAATCTTCTGCAAGAGCCCCTCGAGTTATTTTGCATGTCAAAGAAAAAGAAAAATCTAATAGTAGCATTGGAACAAGGGGAAAAAAAAAATCAGAAATGTACAACGGATGCCAAACTATTCATATGCTGCTATGCTAGAGCTAGCAAGAGTGAATCACGAAGACACTTCTTCAAGTGGATAATATCACACCACTGGGTTATAACCATATTGCATCAATTAATGAGATTATTTTGCAGACTTATAACTTGGACTCACTTGTACACACGACGAATGACCTTTGGATTGCTCAATTTCTTCAACGCTGAGGAAATAAAAATTCCAGCCACCAAAGCCTCCACATCAAATAAACGATCCTCAGAACTCTGAAGCACAAATACATCATTTTGTTACTTCCCATCAAAAACAGATTCAATGAAACTCCATCATATGGAAATCAATAATCTAAAGCAAAACCTGAAGGATCATTACTGAAGCAACAATCCGAATTGACCAAGCAACAAAATGAGACACACCAATATCTATAGATCCATCCTCTGTAAGTACAAGTTTGCGAACAATCCAATAACCCAGCCAAGCTCCAGCAATCACAAGAAACACATGCAGAAATATTGCCAGCTGCACCACATAAGCACTGAATGTTAGTAAAACATAGAAGAGATTATCATGCACAGAAAAGTATCACTTATTCCAAAGGTGAAAGCAGTGTTATATATGAAGTAAAAACTATTTTTTAATTAGTATCTATGGACAAAGGAAAATTATTATTATTATATAATAACCGTTATAAAAAATCACCAATTCTCCTACAGATCAAGAATTTCTAATGTTGTGTTCATTTGGCATGTTAAACCAGAATAGGTGTCTTTCACTTTTCTTTAACTATACACAGGCCCCTGTAAAACAGTCAAGCATTACACATCATCGTAACTATTCATATTTTTCACCCATATTAAGTACTATTTAAGAAGCTCCTAACCAAATCCATGAAGGAGCAATAGAGCAGGTGGATGGTAGTGTCTCGCTGCCATAGCCAAGTCATAAACAATGCTGGGGAGTAGTAGAAATTCATTCTGTGACCCTAATCTCCTTCTGTGACTGCTAGCGATGGACCTAGACGTCAATACTACAGGTGGTTATGGAAGCCCCTGATACAAATCCTCTTGATTCAATATAAACTAAGAAATAAATGTCTGGTATCAAGCAATGAAAATTTATACTTCCGTAAAGATGGAATTCTAACTTATTTGTTGAAACTGGTATTTGCACAATTGCATGTACAGAAGATGAGTCGAGTCTCACTATATTTCATGCTCATGTACATATTTCCTCTCAAACAATTAATTTCATACAGGAACTTTGTTTACTTTGTTTAAAGACAACTGTATGTGAAACTAATATTAATGCTTCAAAGAGAGGAATTTTTAACTATAAGCATATCAATCACGTAAAGCAAACTCTATCTAGAGTCTGCAAAAGGAAAACGTGAATATATATAACTAACATTTTAGCACAAGAGTTGGCAACATTCAATTGTAATTATTGCTCTACGTGAACGTGCGTGGAAATTTGTCCCTTAAATAGGAAAATATAATGGAACGAAGAGTTCTCTGGCTTTAAGAAAATTATATCACTATCTCAATGCTTAAAAAAGGTGCAAGAAACAAAAAATATTAACCACAAGAAACTTACATACAGGATTGTACAAGTCTTCAGAGATTCCAATCTCCACAAGTAGTGAACGCAACAATCTTGGCACATGGTCAAGAAGGAAAAACCCTAAGCCTACCTGAATAAAAATTGAACCAAAGTAATCATTATCGCGATAGATGTCAGTATTCAAATGAAAGGAGCAGTATGCACTAGGATGCTGTACTCACAAAACATGAGTACATAAATATTGCCAGTGAACTCTTCCGACCAGTTGGAAGAAGCTTCATTCCCTGTTAAAGTAAATAAAATACGAAGGGTTGTTAAAACATATCCTCAAAGTCAAAACACAGCTACACAATGATGAGCTCCTATGAACCCGAGAGTATCCACACATGAATTTGAACAGATACTCGTTAAGTACCCTTAGATGAAGTATTGTCTAGACATAATGTTCTGTAAATGCATGGAAAAATCATACCAATCATGGCCTAGAGGCCTTTTGGAGAATTTAGAAATAAGATAACAGGGAGCAGTAAAGATGTCAATGTGATCTGCAAGTTCCAAAGTTGTGGACCTACCTGGAAAAGGATCACCAATATCACAAGAAGAACTCCTACTGACATAGCACCACTGTAGTAAAATACTAAAGACTTGCTGAGCCAGGAAGCAAGAGTCATCATCGTTATCCCCAAGACCAAAAATACTATGCGGTATAAGTAGAATTCTGCAAAATAAGACACCAACTCATACAAGTACACCAAAATATTTATTAAAATATAAATTGAAATTTACGTCAGGGAAAATATCCATAGAAGAAGAAATTGATTTGTGGGGAGCAAACCTTCATCAAGGGACACCTGAAGACTTTCTGAAGTAGCAGCTCCCATCCGTATATCTAAGAGCTTGTGACCAAAAGGTGACATTGATCCAACCCATAAACCATTGGTAAGTCTCTCCCACTGACCTTGAGGGCACATCCCTATCCCAAGGGACACATTGCTGCAAAGTTAAATATAGCTATAAATTGGTACTCATAAATATAGACGTATGCACATCTATGAAAAGGGCAATTGCAACAAAATTATAAATTTGAAATTTTTCTTTTGAAACCTATAAAATCTATAAGACGAGAGAGGAAAAGATGTTCTAGGCCAACAAAATGTAGCATAACTTTCTGGAAAAAAAAATAAATAAATAAAAGAAAAAATATAATTAGAATTCAATTGACTTCTTTATACAAAAGAGTGAAATAAGAGGAATTTAACAATACACCAGAGATATGTACAGGATAAGGCTTTGTTCAACTGAGTTTAATTATTTAACATACTTCCTAAACTTGGATTAGATGAAGAATTGGTGTATTATGATGAAAAACAACGAATAATTATTATGAAAAACAACGAATATACAGATGCAAGACATATAAGTCAATAGAAGTAATCCCTTATCAATAGTACAGTTGCACGCTTAACAAACCAAGGTCAGTTTTGTCCGTATATAAGCTCATGTAAAAAATTGGATTTGGAACACATAAAAGACTAAATAAAAAATAAATAGATTTCCAATTAAGAAAGCAGATTCTTTTACTATGACTTAGCATTGTGTATCATTAGATTCCAATGAAGCGGGCAATTTCCTTTACACTGAACAAAATGATTTGGCATTATGTATATAGACTCGCCTGTGGAAACAGATCTCGACATTCGGCGGACGGCCACTTGGACTTACATATGAAACTTTTACCTTTACCGAATTGGCAAACTTGCTCAAATGTTTAAGCCTGCGAAAGCCATGGATATGAATTCTCTCACATTTCACATTGGTTCCTGGCTTGGACCCTGGGGACTTCTCCACTATCAAACTTGGTGATAGCTGCAATGAGGCAGACTCGCAAATAACTGCA
The DNA here is from genome assembly GCA_903798325.1 of Fraxinus xanthoxyloides. Lineage (NCBI taxonomy): Eukaryota > Viridiplantae > Streptophyta > Magnoliopsida > Lamiales > Oleaceae > Fraxinus > Fraxinus xanthoxyloides. The sequence goes on along the minus strand of CAIGRL010071649.1, from coordinate 16,714 downwards.
GAACCAAAAAATAAGCTCAGAGACATACTAATGTACAAGCATTGGCAGACTCGCACATACTCGTACGTGCATCTATAGAAACTCTATAAATATAACGCTATATGCACCTAAATGTACATGCATTTTGACGCAATGTATGCAGGGGCCGAATGAAGAGTACCACCCCCAAACTTTCTACAAATCTTTTTTTTTTTTAATTCTACTGTTATTTAAATTTATTGATAAAAAGTTTCTGGGCCCGATTCTCTCCCACATCATGTCCAAATAACTTGGTTCAAACATCACAATCTCAAACCAAGTATCTAACCTTCCCGTTTTCATCACATTTCTCTCTAGCTCATTGTCTCTACCCCATCCCCATACCAACATTTACACAAAATTTTTCAACCCAATCCCTTACTGAATTTTGCTGCTTAAATATAATTATTAACCCCCTTTCACTGCAGTTTAGAGTTTTTACATGTAGATACAACATACATTTTTACTGTTATTGATTCTGCTTTTCATTTTGCATTTCATTGAAATGTATGTATAGTATAATGGTAGTACGGTAATATTATTTTCGCAGACTTTTGCTGCCACTGGCATAGACTATAAGGTTCTTTTTATGAGTACGTGTGTGTGAAAGTTTTAACTGGTTAGTGAATGAATGCAGGATTGCAAATCTACCCAGAGTTCTTGAAGTGTAGTGTTGTGTCATTTCAGAATTTTGGCTCAAGTCCCACTTCTCAGGTAACCAATGGCTTGCCCTTGCTTATTTATTGAATTACTAGAACCGATTGAGGCCTTGTCAGTTTATATGATTGCGAATGATTATGTAAGTCTCCTCCTAGTATTACAAATGATGTAACTGTACAAATGTTATCAAATTATTCGTAGCGAACTCTTGTAATAAGGTATCAAAAATTCCATAACTGTTATATTGTTTCAAAGTTTTACTGCATGTTAATTTGGGGATCCCCTAACTCAAAATGTCTGGCTTTATGTATGTGATATATATCCTTAATACCATGGCTCCAGCAGAATAAGATAATAATCATTCGACAGATCCCATTGTAATAAGAGGATGATATTTTGAATGAATCAATATGAATTGCATAGTTCCGATGGTCATTTAGTATAGGCCGTGGATCCTATTCCACTACAGAGAAACTATTTCAAGAGAAAAGTAAACTGGCATAGAACCATGGCGTGGTTTTAAAATGCCCAAAACCAACCGTGTATGTACATCACTTTCATACAACAGCAAATAAACCACCATTAACAGAATTATACTGTTTATAAGTTCTATAATTTCATATAAAGGATGGACATGTTTGGCACGCAACTCTGAACGGGATTTTCAACAGTACACTAAACAAGATTCTAACTTCCTTTCCTACCTCAATACTGCTCATTACTATCCATCGACCTTATCAAACATACCATATGGATATAAATTTTTTTTCTCTCCACTGGATCATTTTACCTAACTATAGAATGTTTGCCCATGCTTAAAAGTAATTAAAAGTTAAATTTTCTAAAAAAAAGTAACTTGCAATAATTTTACTACAGTGAAACCAAAACCCTACAATTTTTAAACCTAAACCACACCCATGACACAATTCAAATTTCATCAATTAACTTACCAACTCCATATGTATCCAATAACTGAGTGTTCCACAAGTAAAAGATGTCTTCTTTTTGTCTTAAGCCCAATTCTAAAAAAGATGTTGGGGAAGCTTACCCAAAGAAAGTTCATCTGTGGAGCTAACGGATGGCGAGAATGAATATGATACAAAGAGAAGCCCTAAAATGCAAGCCGATAGATTTGCAGAGGCCATGCATGGGTTCGCGATTATGGTCGAAGCGAATTGAAATTACGAGGAATTGATCATCGGTGGGGGTATGTGAGTTGCCTCGGCAATTGAAATTGATTGGGTTTTGTATTAGCAATTTAGGGGTTTGATTCTTAGCACGTTAACTTTATCAAAGTAATATATCTTTACCAAAACAATAATCTCAATAAAATGAGTATTTTAAAAAATTAGAAGATATGCAAAATATTTTATAGTAGAAATGTATAATTGAAAATAAGTTTTTTTAGGGGGACTTAAATGTCAACGCAAGGTTTATCTTCAAAATATATTGTTAAATAATATAAAATTAGTCACTGATTGATAATCAATTTTTTTTTTCAAATTCATTTTCAACCATATTCTCGCATTAAAATATTTTACACTTAAACTAAAAAGTAATTTTCTACTTTTTAACCACACATTTTCCATAAAATCACTAATCCAAAACTCACTTTTCTTAAAAAAAAAAATCGTATTTTAATGATTATCAAACACATGCTTAATTTCAAGTTTGATATTTGGTAATTATAGATATTAAAAAAAGTTAAAACATAGGTGGGAAAAAAAATTGAGAATGTTAATTATAATCAAAATAGGATCTGTTCAACAAAAATAGACGGATAATGTAAATGTTGCAGAATCTAATATCGTGATTCATTCCCAATGTCAAGAACAATGTCTAGTTTTTTTTCAAAAATTCTGTTACTTATACATCGAGGCTAACATTCGGTGAACAATCCCCTTACAATAGGAGGTCGTGCATGAACGGATAACAGATGACTTGATAAATTATTATTTAATCTACTCTTACATGTTTAATTAATGAATATTATTTTCGAAATTGTTTCTCCTACTCATAAATTCGACATACTTATTTGATATATAATCACAACATTTAATTTAAGTCAATTCAATGCTCAATATCCTATGGATCTCAAGTGGTTATAGGAAACTCTCCCATGATTTTAGTGAAATATATATCGGTCGTTGGATCGATTTAAATTAAAGGTCGCGATTATTTGTTGAGTAGGAGGGGCGGTCGCGTATTATTTTTTTAATAAATTAAAATGTATTGCATTCATCCACTCGATAATATAAGTATTTTTCACCAACATGAATCACAAGGGAACCCCGTACAACTTATTAATTCCTGGTATATCCCTATCGCCACAATCCATACGCTCTAACTACCTCTCGATCAAGCATTTAAAAGTTTAAAGGAAAAAAATAATCACAAAACATCATTAGCAAGTACCAGGTAAGAGGTAATCCAAAGCCCAAAGGGATATATCATATCGTATTCCCATTATCAAAAAGCATTGGAATGAAAAGGAGAGAAATTAGAACTACATTGGTTGTTTTCATTAATGGGTTTGCCATGAAATGTAATCGGGACAATGGTTTGACTGCATAGGTTGTGCATGGTGGTGAGGTGGGCAAGGCGATTCAAGTCTTCTCGTCTATTTGACTATAGTGGATTTTGGGTATGTTTGAATGCGATGACGATAACGATGACAATAGTTTGGCTATGGAAGAATGGTGGTGGTGAGGTGGCAACAAAAATTTATGTCTTCTCGCTTGTTTGATTGTGAAGGTGGCGGTGGTATTTTAAGGTGTATTTGAAAGCGATGGTGGAGAGGTGATAACGACAATTTGGGTTGGTTTGGGTGGGGTGGGGTGCGGTTGGTGCTAACTTCGTTTCATGGGGTGGGGTGAGATGGGGTGAAAAGTAATTGCAATAAATTATTTGGATAATTGTGACCAATAAAATGAATAATTTGTGATCAATAAATAATATATGACCTAAAAATGTGTATATTTAAATTGTGTCCGAAACATGAGTCGATCGAGTGCATTTAGCTTAAACCAGATGCTTTTGTAGGACTATTTCCATTGGGCAATTTGCGGGTTGCTAGGCCCGCCAACTTAGTCCAGTATCGAAATTTAATATGTGGTTTAGTTCTTAAGTCTTTTGGAAGAAATAATTTCTTTTTTATTTGCTTTTACTTGTTTGCTCATTAGAGATCGACAGCCATTCTCCTGCAAATTGATTTTGTGTAATACGGATTAGTCCTTAAGAATTGCATTAATTTTTTTTCTTTCTATAACCATATTGCTGTTGTATTTTTACATCTCTTTGCTCGTATGCTTGTATATTATTTAAATAAAGGTTTCAATAAACTATTGAAGAGACGTAATTAGAATTTATCACTCAGCTGTCAAAAGTTGACAATCAAAACTCATTGCGAAATAAATGACGATAATTGTTGAAAATAACAATTTAGCTTTGTTTGATTTAGATAAAATGTGTAATTGAAAAATTGTAGTTCTTATGATGTGGTTAAAAATGGAATATTTTATATATAAAAAAAAGAAGAAGAAAAATGGGGCCAAACGGGGCTAAGATGGTTTCACCTAAATATTATTTTAGACTTTCCGATGAGTGAAATTAAAATTTTTCTTTTCTTTCCCAAACGAGCTTAAGATACGAGTTTTGAACAAAGTTCTATTGGATATACTTTATGGTGAGAACCATCAACACTAAAGAATAAGATAGATATAAATGAAATGTATAGATTAGGGTTATTAGTACGTAACGTCCATACCTTTCATTGTTATTGTAGAAAACATCAATACCTTTCATTTTTTTTAATATTCATTATTATTTTCGCCTTTCATTGCACAAAAGATCATTTTCATCTATTTTCTCAATTAAAAATTGTGAAATGACGAATATATCATTATCTTTAAATAAAACTAGAGGAAAAAGAAAAAAAATTGCAATCATAGTTTCAAATTCTTTTGAGAAGTGCAAATAAATCTAAAATAAATTATTAAAAGGGTAATTAACGCATAATGTCCCTACCTTTCACTATTATTGCAAAAAAAAATTCTGTTTTTGACATTTTCACCCTTAATTACATATTTGATTGTGCAAACCTCCATTTCATTCAATTTTTTAATAAAAATTTGTGAAATAACGAATATACACTCCTATTTAAATAAAAAAACTTAATAATTAATTGCAATCAACCTCAATTTTTTTAAAAAAAAAGTACTAACGAGTTCCCAATAAAATAAAAAAAAAAATTCCTTAAAAAGTACAAACAAGTCCCAATTAAATTTATTTAAAAATTCAAAAAATTAAAAAGTGCAAACGAGTCCCAAATAATTTACTAAAGAAATAAAATTTAAAAAATATATTTTTTATTTAAATACGATGGTATATTCATTATTTCACAATTCTTTATTGAGAAATTGAATGAAAATTTATGGAGAGAATGATTTGCCCAATCAAATTTGTAATTAATGGTGAAAATATAAAAAAAAAAAAAAATGAAAGATATGAACATTTTTCGCAATAATGGTGAAAGATAGGGACATTATGTACTAATTACTCTTTTAATAATTTATTTGGGACGCATTTGCGTTTTTTTTTATAAAAAAAGACTATGATTACAATTAGTTTTTTTCTCTTTTTTTATTTTATTTAAAGATAATGGTATATTTTTCGTTTCACAAATTTTAATTGAGAAAATAGGTAAAAATGATATTATACGCTAATTAAGGGTAAAAATGCCAAAAAAATAAAATGAAAGGAATTGATATTTTCCACAATAACAATGAAAGGTAGGGACGTTATATACTAATTACCCTTTAAATTATTATAGCACGTTACAATAAATTAAATAAAATAAGGATAAACGTTATAGATGGCATTGAGTGAATTGAAAAATGAATATGATGTATCGCAAGTAGTATTCTAAAAAGCGGTGAAACACCTCGCTCGACAGTGAGCATAGAATTAATTTGTCAACTCTCAAGTTGATTGATTAATGCGTGTCCTAAGCGGCTTTATTAATCTCTTATAAACTTTTTTTTCTTTCTTTCAAAAAAATATTTTTTATTTGACTTTAGTTTCAAGTTTTTCACATAAAATTGTATAATTGACTAATTGTATGAATTATTAACTAACCATATTATTTTATAATTTAAGAAGATTGGTATTTATTATTTTAATTAGTAAATAATTTGTAAAATGATTAAAAAATTAAAATAATACTAAAAATAAGAAGACATTTTTCTACACTTAGATCTCACATGGACTCATAAAACTTGAAACTTCTTCTCAAACACTTTTATATTTTTTAAAACTTTGATAGCAGAGATGATAACTTTAGACGGTTAAAATATATTTTACATCGAGATTAATAAAATGTTATTCGTAAGAATATCAACTTAAAGTTTTAATTTTACGCATTTTAATAGCAATAGTTTAGTAATCGTGTTCAAGAGCGAAACATTGACATGTTCTTTTGTAAACACTAAACACTAAATTCATTTTTACTATTCTTATATTTTTTAGGTTGGACATGTCTTTTCCATTTATGTTTTCCCCTATTTATTTATTTTTATTAATTAAAGATAAAGATAAAATTAAATTTTTCATTCAAAAATATGGTAAATCGTAGATTGAGATCCAACTGCTACAAAAATTAAAGGTTGGAGATTGGGATCATAAAAGGAAGAGTAAGGCGCCTTGTACAGGGGCCCTGTATACAGGGCGCCGAGCTCGGCGCCCTGTATACAGACCCCCGTACACCAAGGGGGGGTCCTAAAAGGAAACATAACGAAAGCTACCTGCCACATTTATAATAGGTTGGTGACTTGGATGTAATTTTTAGGGGTTTTATGGAGAAGACAAGAAAATTGTGCACTACGTTAGAGATGACGAAAAAACACATCACGTCCCGACGGGTTGGCGGGATAGGGATAGCCGCTCCCGTCTCGGGTCACAGGGCGGGGTGGGGTGCCCCGCCTTGAACCCCGTCCCGTGAAGAATAAAAAAAAAACTAATTACAAAATACCAAAAAAAAATAAAAAACAATAATAATTAGTTAACTGAAAAAAATAATAAGAAAAATAAATGGGGCATGCTCCTACCTCGAACCCGCCTCGTTTCCATCTCAACTCTCTGTCATTTTCAAGAAGATGGTTCACCTATTGTTAACGTCACGTTAACTCAAGTTATAATTCCAATTAAATTAAATAACATTACTCATTTATTTATGGGCATGTTTGAGCCTCGATTTTTACTTAAAATGCATTCGGAAATAATATTTTAGTGAATAATGGTGGTTAAAAATAAGGAAAAAATTTGAATTTTTGTATAATATTATTTTATTGAAAAGTGTGATTGAAAATAAGAGAAAGAAATATATATTTTGAAAATAATGAGAACGGAACAAGAGAATATTTTTACATTTACACCGTTATTTTTATTTCTTGTATTATATTTTAATTGCACTTAAACTTTTTATTTTTAACTTATTATAGCACTCATGTTCTTACGATTTTCATATTATTCTTATCCTCAAACTTAATAATAATTTTATATCTAAAAGTCTGTTGAAATGATGTAAAACAACTTATTTTTTCATCATATTTTTGAATGATAAATAAATAAAAAGTATGAAAAGATATTTTCCATCATATCAAAGCACGAAAATAAAATATTTTAATATAAATAATCATCAAGGACGAGACGTACTAATTAATAGAAGGTTAATCATAATAATTCGATAGAAAAAAGTTAAAAATAATAATTATTACAATGAGCAAAGATTGATGAACTTATCTACAATTAAAATATTGTGTAGCAAATGAAAAATTGTGGTATCAATATAATTACCTTTTATGAATATGTGGACATAATAAAAAATCTCCATTTTCGATGTAGTGAAATAACCTGACTTATTATTCTCTGTAACAATGATACATTTATAGAATCATTCTTAAGATTTTCTCTGCTAGTTAGTGTCAGAGTGGGGGAAGTTTTTACAATCATGCTACATGTACATCTTGTTTTACATTATTTTTTACATTGTGTCATGCGTCGGTCCATGATTGGACAATTTTTAAAAAACCACACTTTCCCACCGAACATTTTTTGAATTCTTACATAATGTTAAGAAAGGGAGTTAAATCCACCAATTACATCAAACTTTATATTTAGTATTATCATGATCACTCAATTTGATTTTGTTTCATCATGATCACCTAATTTTATACTTAATGTCACCGTAATCACTCAATTTGATTTTATTTCACCGTGGCCACTCAATTTCTTTTTACAATTTTCACTAATTTTAAAAGGTGTAACTTTGTATTATATATGTATAAAATAAATTTTAAAAAATAAAAAAAGTTTTTATTATATTTTAAAGAATATTTAAATAAGTTTTTATTTTATTAAGGACATTTTTTTAAAATAACTTTTTATTTTGTTTTTCTAAGTAACTCTTTTTTTTTTAAAAAAAAAATCAGTGTTTATTTTATTTTTAAAAAAAGCTTTTTTTAAATAACTTTTTATTTTATTTTTCTAAGTAATTTTTTTCTTAAATAAATTTTTATTTTATTTTATTTTTTAACTAATTTTTTTAAAAATAAATTCTTATTTTATTTTTTTAAAGTAACATTTTTATTTTATTTTATTTTTAAAATTTTTTTTATATATAATACAAGTTACCATTTTACTTCTTTTAAAATTAATGAAAATGCTGAAAAGTAGTTCGGAGACCATGCTAAAATGTTGTCTATAATTGTGTGGTCACGGTGAAACGTTATATGAAATTGAATGAACTGGTGAAATAAAATCAAATTTGGTAGTATGGTGATACTAAATATAAAATTGGTTAATTACAGTGAAACAAAAGTAAATTGGGTGACCATAATGACATCAAGTATAAAGTTGAATGATCATGTAGATTTAGCCACTGCTTGGTACACATTAAAATTTTCATTTCCATTCTTCTACTAATTTTCAACCACACATTCTTCAATAAAATAATATTTTCCATAACATTTCCTTCTTTTTCAACCACACATTCTCCATCAATCTACCATTCCAAAATACATTCTTCCAAAATAATGCGACTCAGACACACCCTTAGCCCCTGTTTGATTAACTTAAAATTTTCATTCGCATTCTTCTACTCATTTTTAATTACAAATTCTCTAATAAAATAATATTTTTCATAACATCAATAATATTTTATTTATTTTAACCACACATTATCCATCTATCTATTATTCTAGAACACATTTCAAAATGACGTGGCTCAAACCCACCCGCAATTCAATCTTTTATACCAATTTCTACACCATTTGTCGACATGCATCGTGGCAAATCTGTAGTCAAAAGGACCCCAAAATATCTTCTCAGCATCTCCGCTTCTCTCTAGTCCCAGGCATAATTTGTAAACTCATCTCATCGCTTAGCAAAGATAAACTCATTAGCAAATTAATTCGTTTTCCACTTCCATTAAATCCGCTGAAAAGACGTGGAAAATTCACTAAATATATATACATCATATGAATATTTATATATATAAATAATTTAATTTCTTGGTCTTACCCGGGCGGCGGGCGGTGCCTTGTCTCTTCCATTTCAGGTGTTCATTTCTTTTAATCGCTTTATACATATAAAAATTATTAGTGCGCGCCCGCGATAAATTATGATTAGGATGTCAATTCTTGATACCCAGTATTGATATGACGATTCTATGCTTACATTATGTTTAATGTTTGATGGTAGGTCAGATAATGGATAGAAATCAAGGAAATTGTGGGGAAACGCAGTCTTTTTGCGGATCAAAAGAGAATGAGAGGGCGGGTTCTTCACTAAAGTGTAGGGAACGGAAGCGAGTGTGGAAGAAAGTGAAGCAGTACGAACTGGTGGAATACAATTCGTTACCTGGGTATTTGAAGGACAACGAATATATCCTTGGTCATTATAGGTCCGAATGGCCGTTAAGGCAGGTTTTGCTAAGTGTTTTCACTATTCATAACGAGACTCTCAATGTTTGGACGTAAGGATTTCTGCTTCCTTGCATCTTTTCTTGTTTATTTTCTGTAAAAAAATGTTGCTTTTATCATCTTGGTGATTTTTGTCATCCGACATTGGAACCTTTGTTGCAATTTTGAATGTTATTGAGTTCTATTCGCTGTTTAATGAAAATTGGGTTGTTTCGTTATTTCATAATATTTTATAATAGAGTTGATTGTCTAGAAATTTTAATTTTTGGGGAAGCCAATGGACAAAGAGTGCCATATATGCATTCCTGGTCTAAAAAGAAGTCACCTAGGAAAAAAGAGGTATAAAAATAAAGTTATGCATAATGAATTTCCTAGTTAAAGTTATTTACAAGCTTTGATGGTCACTTAGTTGGATTGTGAGGAACTTAAATTAGACGATCCAAAATGTAGACTTATTGATATAGCATTTGTTTGAGACTTTGAGGTGAAAGGTGGTAACTAGGAACAAAGAGCAACTGATTAGGGTTTGGTTAAGTAAAGGAGGGTTAATACAAAAACAGCAGGAACTAGAGCTTGAGGTTTGTGGAAAAATATCCATAGGTTTTGAATGTTCTGGGTGGTTGGAGTACTGTTGATGATGTTAGGATTAAAGACTGGCCTACGATTCATATTTGATTCCGACGGAGCTGTGGAAGAAATTTCCAATAGGGAGATTATTGAAGGGGATAGGCTTACAGATTTCTGGTCAAACTCTATTTTCACCAGCTATCTTATTTAGCTCATCTCTTTTTATTGTTTGCATAACATAGTTATGTACTCTATTTCTATCCCTTGAGACTGTTCCTCAAAAATCAGACAAGACACATCATTCATGAGATTGTAATTCCCTCGACAATATCTTCAAGGATTATATTGACACAAACTGTGGTATGCTGGGTATGGAGATCAGTACAGATTGTAACATTTCCTTCTTTCCTTTTGGATGGTTTGGGAATTGGGGAGGCGATTGTAATAGTGCTGTGGCTCTGCATATGTCAAGTGATAGGTTATGCCTTTCCCTAGATGAGGGTTGAAAAAATTGGTTTAAAAGAAAAAACTAATGCCAGGGTGGTGGTTTTGTTGAATTTTGAGCGCAATGTAGATTTAATTATAGGTAGCCAAACAATCAAAAGTCATTGGAGATAGCACACGTCTTGTATAATCTCACTCTTAACCAATTCTTTTCTACCCTATTTACCCTTTTATGCAATTGTTTTCTTCTTTGAACCAAGTAGTTTGTCATCTATAATAAATTAACCCATATTTTTTCTTTTTAAAACTAATGTGGCTACCATGTGTTCAACATGTCTGGTTAAGGACAGTTTTCTATGTTCATTATGTCAAGTGCTGGTAAGGTTTCACACGTTTTTGGGAGTGTTATCTTAGTGTCCAACATGTGCACCCTCATGTTTGGAGTGTGTTCTTGCCCCTCTAGGTGCGTTCTAGCTTGCAATAGTGTTTGTGCTTCCTTGTTTTAGTGGGATTGCTTTGTGTACATTAGAGTTTTCTGCGCCAGTTCACGGACTCTTCTTTGATTATTCCTAATTTTCGTTTGTGGACAACAAATTGTCCCTTACTCTTTCAACTTTTCTTTAAAGTTGTACAAGAATTAACTATATCAGATGGGTTTAAATGGTGATTTTGCACACATCTAGTTATGCCATTTTAACGTTTTCGATATACTGCATGATGTCACTATGAGCAGGTCATTTTCTTGCAACTTTGTTGAGGATATGGAAATTCAACTCATTCATGTACAATCAATAAAATAAAAATTAATTTTTTGGTTGTTTTAGATCATAGTCAAAGTACTTTTGTGTTCTTTTGAAGTTATTCTTCAGTTTCATTCTTTCATGCGATCAAGAAAATTATTGAGGCAGACTTTCGGCCTAGAGTGGAGTCATTCCTAAGAGCCCTATGAATGGAAACTATTTATCAAAAGGCACATAATAACCCACCCTTGACTACTGGAAAAGATAGTATGACAAATGGATAGCTTCTTATAGTTTACATGCACTTCCCATAATCCGCTTCAACCAGGATGCGATAATAGGGAGCATCTAACAGACTTGTCCAAGATGCTATAACTAATGGAATTCTTGTGTGTGGGGAAATGAAAAAGAAAGGCTTGAGAATCCAGCAGCATGATGACTTAGGGTTTAGACCAATCTTTACATTTTCAACTTCGCTTAACAACTATAACAAGAATATTGTGTTATTTGATGTAACGGTTTTGTGTTTTGTTATAATATATTGTGTTTATCAATAGCTTTTTTTTCTTCATAAAATGCAGTATTCAGAAAATAGTGATATTTTTTTTATTTGGAATAAAAAGTTCAGAAATCTCTTTTAGACGATGAAAAAGTTATGTATATCTTGGACGGACTGTATATGGTCTTTGTCAGAAGAGTTTGTGTAGGAGGAAGTTCACTAGAAAGCATTCGATATAATTAAGAAATACTGGTTAATGAAGTGGACACATGACAGATTGACATGATTTCTTTTTTGGGTTTCTTTTCCATGGCGTAGAAGTCATAAGAACTACATTTTCCCCAAAACAGGGATATATTGTTACTTGGGACCCTATATGAGTATGGAATGTGGTTTTTTGATTGAGGGATATGTGGTTTTAACTTGTTATTACTTTCTGCTGTTGATGTTCTGCTGATGGTGGTGTTGCGACATTTGTTTTTCTGTTTATGTGATTAGGTCTTCATTTGAATTCCTATTTCTTTCTATTTGCAGGCATTTGATAGGGTTCTTCCTCTTCCTCTCTCTGACTATTTACACTGCTATGAAGATTCCAAAGGTTGTTGACCTTCCAACCATGCAACATTTCCCTGATGTGCTGAGGAAAGCTGATTTCCACAAAGTGTGTACAGAACTTATTGATTGTCTTCCGTCCTTACCACAGATGCCTGATTTGCACAGACTTCGAGAGGAGTTAAAGAATTCGCTGCCTTGTATGGATGTGACATCATTATCTAAGTGGCATATTGTGGAACTCCTCTCTAACTGTTTGCCGGTGCGATTCTCGAGCAACCACACTGATGCTTGCGTTCTGGTACTTTTGCATAATAATGCTTTCCTGTTTAACACTATCACAGTCTTTTATTACCATGTGAGACAAATAGCATATATTAATTACAATGTAGTGATGAACACTAAATTGGCTTCACTACTTGACATTACACATTAGCAATGCCCTATCTTTTGTATCGTCAACTGTAGCTATTCTGTCTTCTCTCCCTGCATTTTGTATCTAGTTCTGCTGTACATTTTGAGTGTTTCTATGTTGATCTGTAGAAGGATGCTCATGCTTGTGAAATTTCAGTTGTCTAATTCTATTTTTTTTTTTTCCTCTATCTTAATCAAGTTAAAATTTATCCCGCAGCCTTTTAGTGCAAAGTTGCTACTTCTTATTCTCATCACCAAAGAGAAAACTAATGACTTAATCAGAATTTTATTGAAAAGTGACATACAATTAATTACATATGTGCATTCTACCAAAGAAAGATTGATGTAACTCAACGCGATGATCAAAACATCTGCATTTCTCTCTTGGCTTTCAGCCCTGTTTCCCTGGAACTTTTTTATTTTCTGTTTTTGTGTTCGGCTCGTTATAATCCTGACCGGTAGATAAATTGTATTTGTTCAATTGTCAGTTATCTAGGTACAAATTAGATGGTTGTGTCATGTCTTGGCGTAGACTTAAAAAGAAGCCCCCCTTGAAAAAAGCGGTGCAATAGAACAAATTGGAAGAGGGAGAAGAAAATGCATAATTTTAATGAACATTTTAGTGGATGAGTAGATGTATCGTTAACGGAGCTGTACCAAACTTATCTTCATTGTAACATCTATTAACGAATAATTTCTGCATTTGCATCATTGTATGTATGAATTTGTGTTTCTTATTAATCCTTCGTTTGGGAACCAATTTATAAATGGTTTGTAAATTCCATCAAAGTGAAACATTAATTTCAACCACATTTATAATTACTATTGATTTATCATCCACCCTATTACTATTCCTCTTTATAAATCATTTATAAATTTGCCAAACGGAGGCTAAATTGAAATTTTGAAGTTTGCACGCACAAGCTAGTAACTACTTTTGGTGTGGAATTGTGAGTTCTGTTCTGATTCGAAGTGGTAAAGATGAGCATTTATATAATACTTAGAGGGTGTTTGGTGGAGATTAAAATCGGATTAAAATTGAAAAACTATCCGTTATTGTTGACTTTTATTGACGAGTGAGACCTAATAACGGTTATATTTTCAATTTTAATTGGATTTTGAGTTCTCCCAAACAGGCTCTTAATGTCATGTGCTTAAACTCAAGATTTGATCTTACACCCAACATGGTGAATTCAAGAAATTCTAGATTCTCTCGGCTTATGGGTGGTAGGCATTGGGTTGGTAGTTCAAATAAAGCCTCAGTTATTGGAGTAACATTGATTATACTTAATTTTAGCTACAGATGAATTTTCAGTACTTGAGATTATATAAGAGTTTTATTTTGCAATTTCCGGTATTTTTAATCTCAGACGCAAGTCACACATGGAAATTTTGTTCCTATTTCTTTACTTTAGAAGAGAAAGGGAACAACAATTTACTCCATTATTTTTTCGTTCTCTTGTGCAGCTGTATTCTTTATCTCTTTAGCATTGGAGAAAGTAACTACTCCTGTTAACATATTTTACATGGTTTAATTGTTTGCAGCACAGCATGAAGGAGGATGTGGCAAATATAATAGCACCATTGATGGTGAGGCCAATCACGCGTTGGCCCTTCTTCACCTTTCTGGGTGGAGCCATGTTTTGCTTGTTGGCAAGCAGTTCATGCCACTTACTCTCTTGCCATTCTGAGCGCATATCTTACATCATGCTCAGGCTCGACTATGCTGGGATTGCTGCTTTGATCTCAACGTCCTTTTATCCTCCAGTCTATTATTCTTTCATGTGCTATCCTGTCCTCTGCAGTCTCTACATAGGATTCATTACTCTCCTGGGCCTTGGTACAATCTTAGCATCCCTTCTTCCCGTATTCCAAACTCCTGAATATCGTAGTTTTCGAGCAGCACTCTTCTTTGGAATGGGCGTGTCAGGTGCAGCACCTATTCTGCACAAGCTCATCTTATTCTGGCACCAACCCGAGGCACTCCACACAACAGGGTATGAAGTTTTGATGGGAGCATTATATGGTATTGGAGCATTGGTTTATGCTATGAGAGTTCCTGAGAGGTGGATACCGGGAAAATTTGATATTGCAGGGCACAGCCACCAACTTTTTCACATCCTTGTAGTAGCCGGAGCTTATACTCATTACCAGGCAGGACTGATTTATCTCCGGTGGCGGGACACACAAGGATGCTAGAATTAATTAGAGTATGGGGATGCCATGTCTTGGTGTATTAGTGTCAGTTGATGGGTACATAAATGCAGTGGGGAAGGTGCTTCCCCTCTATATCCGTAATCTTTCAAACTTTAATGGTTTAGTTGAATTGCTCAATGTATTGGCCTACAACATTTCTGGACCGGACATTGCTAATAGGTTGGGCCTTACACTTTCTTATCTCTATTAATGACTGGGCCACTATGTGTACAGTCTTTCCAGTTCTAGTAAGGTAATTGCAGATAGCCACGTGCAAGACGAACTGGGGCCCTCATTAAATATATAATATATTTCTTCCTCTTTTATTTTTAACAACACTTTTTTCAATAAAATAATATTACACATGAACCAAAAAAATTTCCTTTTTATTTTAATCACACATCCTCCAACGAATCGTGATATATTACTCTCTTGGTTTTCAAATAAAAGTATGATTGTATTCAAGTTTAAAAAATATTGGAAGATGACGGGACAGGGTCCCCTCCCAGTGTTCTGTGAACAATGAACTGTCACTATATATACTGTATTATCGAAAGAGGGCCAACTCACTGGAATCTCGTGAAGTGATTGCATGGTAGTGGATCTATGAAACCCATGTTCTTTCTGACCTTGTTTTGGGCCGTGTTGGCAGAGGAGCGAAATGGAAATTTAAATTAAAGCAAAGTGATTTTCCTTGTGATGATTGGTGTCATACAATAATTACTTTAACTGAGTTGAGTCTTGTTTAGATCACGTGCTGATCGAATTCATTCAAATGAACAATGATAAAAACTGAAATCTCGCTCATGACTAATGTAAAATTACTGTTTCAACCGTGGTAAGACGGTAAACAGTGAATTAGCCTGATCTCTCGCCGATCCTTGTGAATAGAGACAAGGAAAGGTTGAGAAAATTGTTGGTATTTTTCAGTCCCAAATTAACAACCACAAACAATAGAAACAAAAGAACACTAGTATTTTTCCCCCGAAGGCCCGGATGTTCACCACAAANGGAGCGAAATGGAAATTTAAATTAAAGCAAAGTGATTTTCCTTGTGATGATTGGTGTCATACAATAATTACTTTAACTGAGTTGAGTCTTGTTTAGATCACGTGCTGATCGAATTCATTCAAATGAACAATGATAAAAACTGAAATCTCGCTCATGACTAATGTAAAATTACTGTTTCAACCGTGGTAAGACGGTAAACAGTGAATTAGCCTGATCTCTCGCCGATCCTTGTGAATAGAGACAAGGAAAGGTTGAGAAAATTGTTGGTATTTTTCAGTCCCAAATTAACAACCACAAACAATAGAAACAAAAGAACACTAGTATTTTTCCCCCGAAGGCCCGGATGTTCACCACAAATGGCTACTCACCCTTTGAGCATTCACCTTCGTGAATATCGCTCCAATCCACTAGTATAGTACAAGTTCATCAATTTACAAGAATGACAGAAACAAGAATCACTCAAGAATAGCCCTCAGCCCTCTCTCTTTCTCAAATTACATCAAGTATTCGTATAACCCTCTGCTCACCAAGAATCAGAAGAGTAAATAACCCAGAATACAGTAATCAGCACATAGACATCATCAAGATCATCTACCTAAACGATTACAACAGATAAAACCAAAGGTTTTCTTCGA
>CAIGRL010071642.1:0-10691 GCA_903798325.1 Fraxinus xanthoxyloides | reverse complement strand
TTGTGCCCCCTAACTTTCAAATCATGCGTCTGCCCCTGACTATGGTATGAATTTTACCCTCATACTTTATCTCAAATTAAATGAATGGTATGAATAATACCCTCATACTTTATCTCAAATTAGATGTATGTTAGTTTTACATAATTCTATTATTTCAACAATTTTTTTAGTTGAACACGTTGAATTTTTTCAGTTGAATACATTGAAGTAATTGTTAAATTTTATCGAGTCCATGAATGATAAATCATTGATTAAATCGTCGAATCAAAAAATTTGGATACTATCACATAATTTTATATCGACTAAAATCAAGAGTTATCGATAAACAAACTCGAATATTTGATATTGTCACATGATAAACCAACGCCTCTTAGATCACAATTGATTCTATTATAGAAATCAACTATGAAAAATACATTTTTCCTGAGTACAACTTACAATTTTCATCGTAGTGTGCTTTTCAAAGAGTAACTCTCATCAAATCACACTCATATATTGTTAAGAATGCCATTCTAACTAATTATTCTTTTAAGGGTTCGAGATAAAGGTGAATTAGAAATAAATAACTTCTCCTACTCTTCACCTCACTTTACAAAGTTAGAAGGTTGTATTGAGAAAATGAGTGAATTGCTCTTCTTCCATCCGACTTGAGAATTAGACACGTATTTAATATGGTTCAATGGATGTTAAAAGTGTCCTTAGGGTGAACTTGAAATTCGTACGGTTTCAAAATAATGAGGTCCATGTTTTCATTTGTCCGTTTCACTCCAAGTTTTTTAAAAAATAGTGCATTAAGTTGTTATTACACATTTACATTTATATAACACATTAATTATATCCAATTTCTATGCATGAGAAGGCAAAAATCTAATAGATGCCAAAACACATTTTGACCAAAAAAAATTAAAGGCATATTCTTTTTACCATTTTTAAGTCGATTTTTGTTTTCGATTTTTTAAAATAGTGATAAGGCGTTCTCTTTCTTATTTTCGAAAACGCATTTTTGAAAACAAGTTAAAAATTTATAAAGAAAACTCAAAACGTCAAATTTGGATGTTTTCATTTATAATCAATTAAAATTTTCAAAATGCGTTTTGGGCGTTTTCAAAACAATTTTTCAAAATGCCAAAAAGAATATATTTTCAACAATCCCAAAATTGACACTTAAAATAAAAATCGCAAAACGCAAAATTGAAATACAAAAACAACCACCCCTAATTTTTCGAGAGGAATTATTTTTCCTACTCAAATTTTTTGTTATAGTCCATGTTTGAGCCAAATTATTGTAGAATAAGAATGAAAAATATAGTCGTTATTGGGATCCATACAAGATATAGAAAATTTAAATGTTGGTGTGATAGGTAACGATCATATTATTCACTTTAATGAGATAATAATGTAGATCAAACGGGACATAAATTGCTCAAAACCGGAAAAAATAAATAAATAAATAAATAAATTATGTTTGCGAGCCCAGCTATGTAACGATCAACACATCGGTTATTATTCCCCTATAAGATCACGAGTAAAACTCACGAACAGTATAGAGCGTGATACAAGTTAGACCTTCCATGAATAGAAATTGCTAATTCCAAACTAATCTTTGTCCTGCCAAATCATGTGCAACCATTTAACAAAGTTGTACAATAAGAAATTTATACATTGTGCTTAGGAAATTGTACCTTCAATCTAAATAATACAAAGACAGTGTTCTTGTAATCAGACACAAAACGGGGAAACCGAGTAAGAGCGATCAGAGAGAAAGAATAGGGAAAGGCGACTTCAATTTTCTGATTACGTAGAGAAAATGGAGGGGAAAAATCAGAAATTTGAAAATGCGAAGAAAATTTTGAATGAAGAAGGAGCAAATTGAAGAACTAGATTCATGGGTTTCAAGAAACAAGTAAGAATTCAAGAAAATAAAAGCTGAGAGTTTTTGGGATTTTTAATTTGGCTGGATTGAATTGGGAGCTTCAATAAGGTCAACCCATTGATTTTCTCCTCTGTTATGTGTTATTTTTCTTCAAGTTCGAATCTTCTGTTCATTTATGAATCATTTTTTCTTCATTCAAGTTTAAATTCTGCGAATGAAAAATCTGGACTTGAAGTTGAGAATTCAAGCTTGAAGCTTTTATTGAAAAGTTGGCATTTGGGTTATTGCGCAATTTTGTGGAAATACATAAACTGTGGCGGGCTTACTTAGAGTTGCAGGGATGTATCTTTAATGGGTTTATGTAGTTTAGTTAAATAAAGAATTTGTGTATTTGAGTTTTGCTTTTTGGGCATACTGTTGGAAGTTTGGAAATTTTTGGATTGGGGTTTTGGAGGGAGAGTTAATGTAATTGAAAATTCGAGATCTCTGGGTGAACTATTATGTGTAAAGATTAAGTTTTTGAAGATGGGTTTTGGTTTGGCATCATTTGGGATGTTATGGGAAGGATTGAATGTTGTTTGGAAGTTGGGTTTTTGGAATTGGTATGAAAAAATGCTAATTTAGTTCGAGATTCTGTATCATTGTTGTCTTGAAGACTGCTTGTATTGCATGGATTTTGAGTGTTGAGAGAGAGAGAGAGAGAGATGCAACCGCCTCATCAGCATTCGAGGATCAATCTTACTGACTTTAAAGTTCAGTTAGTGAGGAAACTTGGGCCGGTGGGGTCCAAGCAGTATTTTCATTACTTGAATAGCTTCTTGAGCTTGAAGCTGATTAAGGTTGAGTTCAATAAGCTTTGCCTTAGGATTCTTGGGCAGGAGAATATTCCACTACACAATCTGTTTATTCGATCAATACTGAAAAATGCTTGTAGTGCAAAAGTCCCACCACAGGCAATTTATAGTGATGATGTGAAGCACGGTACCCAAGTTAATAAAAAGGAGATTCCGACTGATTGTTGTCATCAAAATGGACCTCAAACCACCATGACACTGGCTCCTGGTTTGGTGAATGTAGGTGAAATACTGCCAGTGTCACCCAAAAAAGCCAGGACATGTTCCCGTGATAGGAGAGCTGGGGAACGTCGTAGTGCACTTGGACCAAATGGTGAAACGAGTTTTGCATCTCAGCACTTGACTGCTGCACAGTCTAGTGATTTCAATGTCATCTTGGAGAATGGGAATCTGAATCCACTTGATATTGGGAGGCGAATGCAGTGTCATCAAGAACTCATGCAGCAAGCAGAGAATGAAACGATTAAGACATCTAATGGTCCAGGTTTTGTACATAGCAATGACTCAACTGATTTGCTTGATAGAGATAAAGGGAAAGAGGTCTACTCCAGGAGTCTGCTTAGAGCTCCACTCGGGATTCCACCATGCCCAGTTAGCATTAGCGGGACCTGCAAAGCTCTGCCGCTTGCAAGTAGAAGTAGATTTTTTAGCACATATAGCGATGGTGCTTTGTTAGAGAGTCTAACATTAAGGGAGAGAATGGGGCAGATTGCCACAGCACAGGGTCTTGAAGGGGTGTCAATAGACTCTGCCAATATACTGAACCATGGTTTGGATTGTTACGTGAAAAATTTAATCAGGTCTTGCATTGAACTTGCGGGGGCTAGGTTTGGGCATGAGCTAACAAAAAGTAATATCCACAAGCACCAGGCTTATATGAAGCTTGTTAATGGTGTCAGACCAGGTCATCAACAGCAGATGCAGATTAGTGGTCGGCCTTTGGATTTTCAAGAACAGAGAACCCACTGCCCCATTTCTTTGCAGGATTTTAGGGTTGCCATGGAGTTGAATCCTCAGCAACTAGGTGAAGACTGGTCGTTGCTACTGGAGAAAATATGTACACATGCATTTGAAGAATAATGGGTCTTGATCTCATAATTTCTCTCCAGTTGAGTATAAATAGGTCCCTGTTAAATCAGAAAGACAGGCTGGTGATATTTTCCTATTGGACCACTAGATGGCCATGATATGGTGATTTCTCAATTATTGACCATTGAAGCAAAACTCCGTCTCCTACAAGATGACAGGGACTGGAGCGGGTATTGGTATTTTATCCTGCTTACACGGTTTCACTTTGTTGGGAAGTATCCCATCATCAGCAACCATTCAGATGAGAAGATGCTCATAATCAGTTGCAATATTGTGTGATTACCTTATTTCTGACTTTTTAATGTTCCACTCTCTTGTAATTACCAAGTCAAGAAAATTTAGAACAATTTTGCAGGAATAATTTGTGTAGTTCAATATTTCTGCCAAAAAAATGGTGGAATTGTATTATGCAAGAGCAATTCAAGATTAAGATTGATTGGTATCGGAATATTAGCAACACATTGTAATATAATTTGTCTTTTCCAGCTTTATACCAGAGTTAACATATTCGTTTCGTATATATCATGATCTTCATAGTGTATTTCTCTGAACTCATTGCATTAATTACATACGTTATCATATGGGTTTTTGAAGCCATTTATTGGCTTGACTCTCCTAACTACTGTGATATTGTTTGCAAGTGATATTGTTCTTATTTGAAGAAAATGGAAAGAATGTATAAAAGAATTGTGTCACTTGCATACACTTACAATATGTTACAGAGATCATAATGAAGAACCATATAAAGTATCTAAGAACTACTAGCCAGTGCCTTTCGGAAACAGCTCGTCCGTGAGCGCTGGAGCTATCCACTGTATTTGGTAGAAGGTTGTCTCCCATAAATCATCCTCTCCTTTCTGTATCAGAATCTGCTCATTCCTCATAGTGGTGACAATCTTTCTAAGTAGATCTGGAATCGCATCTGGCAATTTTGATTCACCGTATACTCCCAATTCGACCTTCATACACGTATCCATTCTCCTTAGTATTCCCAACCAAAATGTCCTAAAGCTAGGGCTTTCTGATATTGGTTTCAGGAAATGCAGATACACTTCTGTTAAAACTTCCGTGGAAATCTTAAGAGTTTGTTCCATGCTTCTTGTTTCCCTCTCCGCATTCTCTCTTCTCGAGTACTCCAACATCTTTTCATGTAAATCATCAACCATCGCAAATATCACATTGTAAAACGAGTTAATACAGTTTGCTGGTGTGAATAAGAGTTCCTCGGCTTGTATGAAGCTTTTCTGAAGAGATGTGACAGCATGGTTTCTTACTTCTTCTCTCCGGGCTAAGGTTGTCTTTCTAAGGGATTCTCCTAACCGTTGAAAAAATGTCATGAGATTATGACTTCTTGCATTTTCTTCTGCAGAAGACCTACTTGTGTTGCTTATAAAACTTGCATAGCTTCCAGTATCTGAATAACCACTTCTATGCCATTGGACGAGCAATTTTGCCGAATTTGCCATCAAATCCATTATTTTCGTGTTCTTTTCGACTGAGCTGTTTCTGAGTGCTACAAAACCAAATGCGCAGTCAATGCAGCAGGAATAGTTTGTTGGTGAAATGTGGGTTTCATCAGACATCAATGTGATTAGGGCCTCAACCCCCTTATCATACGTTTCGGGATGACGTCCAGTAACTGATAGCAGATGCAAGAGTGACTTCCATCCCAGATGTGTTTGCAATTTCTCTGGATATTCCATAATGATTTTGCTTGCCGACTGCACTAGGAACTCACAACAAGTATCGAGGATATCTTTTTCCATCGTCCATATCAAAACTATGGACTTCAACAGGAGCTCCTCAACTTTGTCGAATTGGCCCGAAGCAAGAAGTCTGAGGCACATCTTCATCTGGGCTACAATGGCCTTCTCACCAAACGGAGTAGGCGAAAATAGAGGAAGTTGTGTGACCTCCAGCAAGTAATCATGATAATGGGGCCAAAATGTTGAGAATCTGTGTGTATTGGCAGAGGCGATGGCACAGATTAGATCCCAACAGAACCCAACAGTCTCTTCCTCCTCAATTGGAGTGCTGAACTTTTGGCCTTTACCAGCAGCAGCAAATATAAGACAGCGCCCTAGATTAAGCAATGACTCATCAGGTAAACTTGCACTAGTGCTGAAGATGCTCCCAATACGACATTGCTGAATGATCTTGAGATTCTGTTCAAATTCACTAACACCATTATTTAGAGCATCTTCTACACTCTCCAGTGACAGGAAATTTAGAAACCGGCCCATTATGCCATAACTAGAGTGTCGGCCTCCGAATTTAGGATCATGACTGGGAAAAACAACACCAGATTCCAATCTTGCATTTGCTGAAAAGTCAGAACCCGAATCTGAAGCATTATCAGGTTCAATAACAGATTGAGGAAGTAATTTGAGCCTTTTCAGCTTCAATAAACAGTCAATGATTGTTCTCCAACCTCCTCGGATGGAATTCTTGAACGTATTTGCTATTGTGAAAACTGCCAAAGTAGCCATTTTTGGTTTCATGTCATTGCCGAAAGCATACAAGGTTTCTTCTGCAGATGCATAAGGATTTAGCAACGTCGTGAATTTGCAGAATGAGGAAAGGAGTTCATCAAGAGTGTCTTCAAGTCCATACTGAGCTATTCTAGCTATTGAAAACATTGCTTCTATGCATTCATGGAGGATTTCTTCTTCATCAGAATGTTCGAATATTGCGGCAAGTGTTGCCACTGAGGGTCCAGCAATAGAAGCAAACATATCTCGTCCCAATCTACGATTAAATTCACATAAGATGAAAGGTTGAATAAACATGCCCCTGTTGATCAGCTGGATCCATCTATTTGGACTCATTTCTACTGGTGCACCAGCACCAGATTGGCCTTGAAGCACGATTGCACTGATTAAAATGGAATGGAAAAGCTCGGATAGATATTCTCGAGGGAGATCATTTCCTCCATTGATCTTTCTATTGTTTCTGATGAACTCCTCTTCTGTCATTTTCTTCTTGACTTGAGGATTGTGTAGATCAGTGTTGAGCATAATAAGTGAATAGCAAAGGATAAAAACTGCATCCTTAGTAACAAAAATTTCCGAGGACTGCTGATCATAAAATCTCTCTGAGAATGCTTCAAGAATTCTCTGGATCTTCTGAGATTCTCCGGGCAATCTGAAAGCCTCCAAGTAAGTTCGAAGGGCTGTGTCCAAAATCATTCCCGTGAATTGGAAGGTGTCTGAGAATTCTTTGAGGACTTTAATGTGGAAGTCATCAGGATCACCGAGATAATCCCCTATCACGGTCTTGTCTAGCCCGGGTGTGTAACGAAAGAATATAGCATAAGCTTTTGGATCCGGAGGATCTGCAATCAACTTCGAAATTTTCAGGTATTCTAAACCCTTTTTATCATCGCGATTAAAATGATTTCCAGCAATCGATATCTTTCTTTTTTGAACCTTTCTCACTCTCACATAATCCACCCAAGTCTCGAAATCATCATCTTTAGACTTCTCTTCCCAGAAAGGTCTATATCCAGAGATCTCAACTGGGTATGGGCCAGTGGGGCTCGGGTCATTTTCCTTGTCAATGTGATCTGCAATGTTGTGAAAAATGACTACGAGCCCTTCAAGAGCTTGTATCTGTATACTTGTCGCAAGGCCACCAGTGGGAAATGCATACTTACAAAGCAACTTGCCTGTCTCTTCAAACACATTCCGAAAAGTTGGGTCACAATCATAATTGACGTAGACTTCAATTATGAACGTTGGTTGCCTGCAGAAATTTATGAGTCCTTCAACTGCAACTTCCTGAAGTTGGAGTGAGCTTCCCGGACTTGCAATTCTAAATAACACGAACGAGAAAAAAGCTTCCAGTTGTAGACGAATAGACCTGAAAAGAGAAGGCAATATCGAGTTACAAACTTCTGTAGCCAGAAAAAAGTCCTGAAGAATGAATTATTTGCTTATTGATTATGAGTTCTTACTTGCGAAGGAAATGATATAGATTGAGGACAGTACTACAAATCATGGATAAAACCAGAGGGTTCGAGCTCGCTCCATAGTGGATTAAATGATGAAACAAATCGTCCTGGATCATTCTCAGAAGCTTGGGGTGCTTGCCTATACTATCTCCACTCAATTCTATTGCTGAATTGATCAAAACCAACGCGAAAAGCTGAACATTTTCATCTGCAGTTTGAGATATCAATCCTTCTGTCTCCATAACATCCACTACATTCAGTAAAGAGCACAAAAAATGAAAGATATCAATAGCAGCACGGATTCCATATCCCAAATCCAAATTGTTATCCTCAGTATCTGAATCGGAATTCTCCCAATCCTTCACCTCAATATCTGGCAATCTAGAATATATTATCTGTATCAGCTCATGCATTGTGTACCTCGCGCTGCGTTGAAGCAAATCGCTCCTGCTGGCCGATTGCTGAACCACCTGGAAACATGTATTAACAATGGTGCAGGCTGCATGATCCGTGAGCAAAACTGAAGCCCGATGTCTCATAATAGTAGTCAAGACCTGTAAAATCTTCATCATAACTGCCTCTTCAGAAACCGAGTTAGTTCTCTCCAAACGACAACCTGTAACTGCTGTCACGGCTGAATTTATTGCCCCTTTTGCATCAACTGTCCTTTCATCAAATATCCCCAGTCGGAGTATTTTCAAGATGGATTGAAGGGCCACAGCCGTTGCCGTAGCTGGAATATCATCACTTTGTATTACATCAAGAAACGGAGACAGATACAATGATGGATCAATCCTTCGCCATTCTTGTTGAGGATTGAACAAGAAGGCTCTTAGAGATGTTAAGGATTGTAACACTGATACATCACAATTTTCATCAGGATGGTGATAAAATTGGGAAGTCGATTCAGGGCCACGGCGAATTACTGCTAGAACAGCTCCTACTTCTGTGTTTAACATGCAAGACAATCCTAGCTCTTTGGAAACTTGTGTATTATCCATTTACAATATTATATATCAATTATATATATACTTACATTCAGCATTATATTAAGGCCAATGGCTTCTCCTTTGATTATTTAACATTCAATTCATTCATGCAACCTGGAGAGGGAGAGAGAGAGAGAGTTTGCGGAAGAAGAGGTTTGATTTTTAATTTATTTTGAAAAGTTTGTTTATGGATTGAATTTTTGAAGTTAAGATATAGCATTTGAATATTTCCACCATTAATGTCTCCTTGTGTTTGTATGTTCAGTTAGACAATCTGTGATAGCTTTTTAAGGTTAATGACTAACTGATTCAAAGGCAAAATAGTTGTTCCTAATTTCGTGTACATGAATAATTTGAGGTAAACTGTTGGCTGAAAATTCATATGAAGTAATTTATTATGTTCAAGAACCTAAAATTGGGCATCAAGTTTAGGACGACAAAATGCCTCGTCCCTGGTAGGAATGACAACATGTCCCTGCTCCGGTTCTTAATTTTTATTTTTTGCCTTTTTAAGGACCGACTCTTGGAGTCTAATGAATATCACATGTAAATTATTTATCCTCTTACTTGTACTACAGTATTCCTCCACCAAAAGTGAGGATATTCTCAATAATAATTCTTTTACGATTGAAAAAAGGGGTATTTTTGTTTTCATGATCGAACACTGTTTTATGATATTCGAGTTGATCTTCTCACGATTTTACTTGGTGCAGTTCGACTAAAAAAATTGGTCACCATTCACGGTTCACGGAAAAGAAAAACATGTTTGTGGTGGAACAATAAATTATTTTATGTAAAAAGTATACTAACACCCAATTTTACTTAAAAGGTATTTAAGTAAATAAAAAACTATATTTAAAAGTGTGATGTACCTAATAAAATTCATAGTGATAATAATTTTCTTTTTCTTTTTTTTCTTATTACCTAAAAGTATTTAATAATATCAAAATTACCATTTTCTAGTATAGCACATCTTATTCTAG
Organism: Fraxinus xanthoxyloides; assembly: GCA_903798325.1. Taxonomy (NCBI): domain Eukaryota; kingdom Viridiplantae; phylum Streptophyta; class Magnoliopsida; order Lamiales; family Oleaceae; genus Fraxinus; species Fraxinus xanthoxyloides. Next base: position 951 of record CAIGRL010071642.1, on the reverse strand, counting down.
GCGTTTTCGAAGATTTGAGATTAATCAAAGGAAACGAGGGCCTCTATATATAAGGTTAAGGTTAGGGGTATTGTTTTGCACGGAAAGTCGAGCCTCGTTAACAATTAAAAGATAACTCAGACAATTGTGTAAACAAACATCTTGAAACAAAGTCCCAAAAAGAGGTGTTTTATTGATGAAGATTTACAGTTGGTGAGAAACTAAATGCCTCGAAGGGGTGCAAGCATACAGAACAATTGAAATTGAAATATGATAAAAATAAATGCAATGAAAATTACATATTCTCCGTTTGAGAGTGTTTGATTCGGGGTCCTTTCTCCTATGCATTCTCTTCTCTTTTATACTTCTTTAATGATCGTTATTGGGGAACTGTCTGAAAACTGTTTGTTGTCCTGTAACTACCCACGTTCTTCATCATAACTTAGTTATCTTGTAAATCCAGTTTTAACCGCTGTCACTACTTACATTATTTAACCGCATGTGGCTGAAATTTTGGATCGTGAGACGTGATAAGATTGCTCATTAACTGCCTTAATAACCGTTGTTCATAATGACAACTCGCTTTGGTCGTGGGCGTCTCGCAGTCTTGGGCGATGAAGGCACTATCGCCCTGAAGCATCATAATCGCCCAGCGCTTGGACGTCTAATAGGTCTGGGTTATGATAGGCATTTATTGTATTACTCCGGTTCGAGTCTCTTTTAGGCCCATCCTTCGAATATTTCAACTGGGCTCCACTTCCTTCAACCTTTTACTTGGGCTTCATTCTTTTGGCCATTTAATTGGGTTGCATTTTTATGCATCAACAATTACCCCCCAATATGGCAAAAATTAATATCGTTTATTAATCTTCTGTCATATTGAATCTTTATACTTTATGCTACATTCAAAGTCCTAGAAAGGGGAGAAGTATCCAAATTATTACTTTTACTTGGCGGTGACCTTCTGTATCC